>VOPJ01009965.1:134712-157934 GCA_014673585.1 Semibalanus balanoides
TTACTGTCGGGGGGGGGGGGGAATCGCCCCTTGAGTTTTTTTTTCGCGTACAGTTAATTCATAACTCAACACAGAATCTTCAAACTTGCTGGCTTTTCCTAACATTTAATTGCGCATCGAATGGTGTACGTTTTTCTCAAATTAAATCATTAGGAGGGGGTCCAAGACAGTTTTTAGGGGGGCGTGTTCGGCCGTTTTGACACAATCTTTGCATGGTTAAGCACTCGTGGATAGTTGTGTTGAAGGTATAGCGAAAGTACACATCGGTAGAGAATTGATTGTTCTTTCAGATAACAACTTCGAAATTTCAAAAATTCGAATTTTGAAATCCGAAATTTTTTGAAAATCTTTTTTATCACAAAATGATAATTTATTTTTTATTTTCATGAGGTTTAAAAAAACGGAATATATGTAAGAGAAAACATGCCCAATTAATGTGTTTTGAATGTTTCAGGGTGATATCTAATTATTTGATGACCAGATGTCAGGTCAAATGTTAACCTTCCAATATAAATATATGGTGAAAAATGAAAAAAAGAGTTTATCACATTGTATCAATCCAATGATTTCAGTGTCATGTAATCTCAGGCCCATTCTTGATGAACAGGAGGAAATTTTTAGTCTGACCTTTTGAAAGGTCATTCAAGGTCACCAACATTTTCTATCAATAACTCGTGACAGGAACACTATAGAGACTCGCAAATGGTCTCAAACGTTTTTCTCGTCAATACGAATCTTTTATATGCAGTTTCACCGACTTATGTCACCTTGACCTTGACCTTTTTTTAGTTTAGTTAACCCGCGCACTGCAGGGGGGTGATTTCCGCCCCCCCCCCCTCCTCAGGTTTTTCAGGAGTAGCGGAAAAACGGCGACGCGCAGCGCCGCCAAATTTCGTACACATGTTTGGGCATCAATTACCCACACTTTGGAAAAGTTTGAACTTGAAGGTCATCAGGTCAGGTCACAAAGTCCATGTCAAATGACCTCACTTTCAAAAATGTTTGCGTTCGTGCCAAAGCCACAGTCGTTTTCCGAAATTTTTGAAACTTTGCAAGATTTCATAAGAATATCATTACCTACAATTCGTATTTCTCGGATTTTTCGTATCGGTGACCAAAGGTCAGGTTCTTTCCTGACCTCCCATTATAAGTGAAATTGGGAAAAATAAACAAATGCTTCCCTTTCGAAAATATGCATTGGATCAGGCTAGATTCTTCAGAATCATGCTATTTTAGCTCATTCTCAAATGATCAAGGTGCAATTGTTGCTTCAGTGATTTCTACAAGGTCATCTGAGGGTCATAGGTCATCAGGCAATGATTTGCTTAAATAACTTCTTGATAGAAAAGAGATAGAGACGATTAGCTTGACACCATGTGTTCGTCTCGTCTTGCCGCCGTTGCTCCATATGCAACATTTGACCTTACCTGGGTCACAAATGAACCTTGACCCTAGGTCAAAAAATTTTGAAGTGACCTTACAAGGTACCGTGTATATGTTTCCAAAGCGCATCAATGAGACAAACACGATGGCGTCAAAATGATTTCCCTATCTTTCTTAGGTGACATGCTATTAACGAAAAACTTGTTTGCTAAAAACATTTTTTTTTACTTTTCATGACCTCTGGAGCCTAAACTATTGATCTGAGATCAATTTTGAGGATATACATGCGATTGCAAATTTCAGTAGCTATCGATTGCCTCTCTAATTGTTTGCTACTAGCTATCATAGTTTCCGAGATAATCGGGGTGTTCTGGAAAAGAGTCCCAAAAGAGTCCTAAAACCGGAAAATCTGACCTTTGGTGACCACTGGCTACCTCAATTGTGGACTGATTCCAAGAATATAGACTGAAGTACTTTCGATAGAGCTTGGCCTATAGCTATCTAATGCCTTTTTTCCGCTTGTCGCTACGTTGCGTAGTTTTGGAGATCTCACGGGGGGGGGCGGAAATCACCCCCCTGCAGTTCGTTTTCGGCGCGAACCCCCTGCAGTACGCGGGTTAAGTTTAGTTTATTCAAGTACATGAGCAACAGGCAGCGGTGACCCAATAACAGCTCAATTCCAAAGTTAAAACACATCAAATTAAAATTAAACATCACATCAATATTATACACGTAGAAGCGCAAACCAAAAAATCACATCAAAATGCAAACATAAAAGTATGCATAAAAGCACTTCACACAACCCTAAAAATATACATAAGAGCATATAACACAACCTTAAAAATAAAAATACACATAAAACAACGGTTATAAGAGCTATTATCAGATATTAAAAAGGACGCTTTAAAATGTCGCACTACCCCAGCTCTAAACGCTTGGTAGGTTGCCCCGAATGGGTTTGCCGATGGACATTTGGCCAGGTATTCATTGTGGGCCCTCACGGCCCTCCCGAACAGCCCACGTTTAATGGTATCCACTCGCGCTTCACGTGTGGATGGAATGTGGAGGAGTTGGGATTGCTCAGCTCTAGTTTGACGCTGGGGCACGTGAATGGGGATGCTTCCGAGCAGAAATGCCGATTCCGTTCTTGACCCGTGGTCAAATTTTCGATTTGACAAAAGTGGTATGATTCGAACTGCAATGACTAGAGAAACACGATGGTATCAAAATATGTGCTCTATATGTTTTAGATACAAAGTTATTAACGAGCAAACTTTTGCTGATTTTTTTTTTTTAAACATTTGTTGACCTCTACAGCCCAAACCATTGACCTGAGGTCATTTCTGATGCCATAGTGGCGAAAGACAATTAAAACTACTTTACAGTACTTTTCGGATTCCTCCTAGCTGTCATAGTTTCCGAGATAATGGCAAGGTTTCCTGAAAATGTAATGTTTTGACAAATATGACTTAAGATGACGTCATTTGACCTTAACCCGCGCACTGCAGGGGGGGGGGTTGATTTCCGCCCCCCCCCCTCAGGTTTTTCAGGAGTAGCGGAAAAAGGCGGCGCGCAGCGCCGCCAAATTTCGTACACCTCTTTGGGCATCAATTACCCACACTTGTAAAAGTTTTGACTTAGTCATCTCAGGTCAGGTCAAACAAGTCATGTCAAGTGACCTCCACCTTCAAAAATGTTTGCGTTCGTGCCAAAAGCCACAGTCTTTTTTCGAAAGTTTTGAAACTTGCAGGATTTCATAAGAATATCAGTACCTACAATTCTATATCTCGGATTTTTTCGTATCGGTGACAAAGGTCAGTTTCAATTTCCTGACCTCCCCATTATAATTGAATGGGAAAATAAACCAAATGTTTCCCTTTCATAAAAATATGCTTTGGATCAGGCTAATTCTTTCAGAATAATCTATTTTAGCTCATTATAAATGATCAAGGTTGCAATTGTTGGTCAGTGATCTCTACAAGTCATTGAGGTCATCTGAGGTCATCAGCAATGATTTGCTAATAACTCTTTGATAGAAAAAGAGAATAGAGACGATTTAGTTGACACCAATGTGTTCGTCTAGTCTAGGCCGGCGTGCCCATATTGCAAACATGACCTCCTGGCGTCACCAAATGACCTTGACCTTAGGTCAAATTTGAAGTTACCTTTACCAGGTCACCGTATATATGTTTTCAAAGCGCATCAATGAGGACAAACACGATGGCGTCAAAATGTTTACCCCTATCTTTCTTAGTACATGCTATTTCACGAAAATGTTTGCTAAAAAACCAGTATGTTTGACCTTTCATACCTCTGAGCCTAAAACTAATTGATCTGAGATCAATTTTGAGGACATAATGCGTTTGCAAATTTCAATGCGCTATCGATTGTGTCTCTCTAATCGTTTGCTCCTAGCAATCAATATTTTCCGAGATAATTTGGGGGTTTCTGGAAAGAGTCCTAAAAGAGTCCTAAAAAAATCGGAAAATCTGACCTTTGGTGACCACTGGTTGACCTTCAATTGTGACCTGATCCAAGAAAAAAAGACTTGAAATACTTTCGATAGAAGCTTGCCTAGAGCTATCTAATGCCGTTTTCCGCTTGTCGCTACGTTGCGATAGTTTTGGAGACCTCTCACGGAGGGGCGGAAATCAAAACCCCCCCCCTGCAGTTCGTGTTCGGCGCGAACCCCCTGCAGTGCGCGGGTTAAAGATAGTGACCTAAGGTCAATAGTGACCTAAGGTCACCAAAATTTAACAAAATATATTTCATTTTCGACCCTAACCACATACCAAGTTTCATGTTTCTAGATTCGAACCCCTTAAGATTTCGAACCGAGATCTTAAGGGGGCGAATAAGCCCCCCCCCCTCGACAGATTCGTATACTTTGCATCCCTCCAGGAATAGGGTTAACATGCCATATCATGTAAACAATACATTCTACCTTTAAACATTTTGTTCTCATTTGTCATGCGTCATTTTTTCAAGGAACCCTGAAAGTGAAGGTTTCAATGCTGCAAAGGTAGTAAAATATTGTCCTCGATTCTTTCAGATAATTAACATCTGAGAGCAAAATTTTACTAAATAAAATAGTGCATATTGCAATATAGAGACTAGTCATTCCGCGACAAATCGATTCACCGAAGTGGCAAAGGAACACCTTACATCTCAGATTTCAACCCGCGCACCTTTGTGCAGGGGGTTATTTGGGACCCTTAAAACGCCTGTTAAATTTTCAGCCCGCTCCGACCAACCAATATCGAGATGAACCTGTGACATTTTTACCAGGTCAGGCAAAACTTTTATTAGACCAATTTGGTTTGTTTGAATTTAACATCAAATACCATTCCACTCCGCTTGAACTGAAGAACATTTTTCCGTGTACTTGTTATGTCTCTTGACCTTGTGTGACCTTTCGTGACCTTAACATTTTTTTTTCGTTTTCTTAATTGACTTCAGGGTGTTATCTGGTCGTGTACACAAAAGTGGCAGATAGTTGTTTTCTATTGATGGCATGACTTTCCACCCAAACAATAGCCCTCGCCCTGGTGGGGAGAGTCTTTTTTACCCTCCCCTGATGTTTTTCGCGAATAACGAGAAAGTGGCGCCACCAAATTTGTTACAGCTATTTGGGCATTAGTTACCAACTTTTTGTAAAAGTGTCAAATTCAGGTCATCACAGATCAGGCCACCAGGTCACGTCAAGTGACCTTACCTTCATTTTTTGTAGTGGTGTCAAAGTGGCCTTACCTTCATTTTTTGTAGTGGCGTGTTTGTCCGAGAGCTTTGAAACTTGCCGGTTTTAATGGAGGCTTTAGTACCTACAATTAATTTATCTCGATTGTTTTTGTATCAGTGAGTCAGTGACCAAAGGTCAAGTCAATTTCATGAGCTCCCCAGTACCCCCAGTACAAGTCAATATAAAATACAAATGCTTCCTATTCAGAGCATTAGATCGGTCGGATTTTTTTTTTTAAGGTGGCAGTGTCCCTTTAAAGGGACACTGCCATGGCAGTATTAAAGGGGAAGGTGGAAAGGTGCACCTTCCCAAAAGTTCGTAAATGTACGCTGCTTGTGGTGCTTAATATGAAGTAATTGCTGCCGAACACGATTATGACATTTGTTTCTCTGGGCGGCATGTGACCTTAGTTGTCGGCCCGCCCTTAACCCGCGCACTGCAGGGGGTTCGCGCCGAACACGCAATGCAGGGGGGGTGATTTCCGCCCCTCCCCCTCCGTGTGATTCTCCCAAAACTACGCAAACGTACCGCGACAAGCAGAAACACGTGCAATTAGATAGCTCTAGGCAAGCTCTATCGAAAGGTATTTCAGTGTTTTCTTGGCATCATGTCCACAATTGAGGCACCTCAATTGCCTCACCAAAGGTCCGATTCCCGGTTTAGGACCCCTCTTTTAGGACTCTTTTCCAGAAAACCCCCAATTACTCGGAAACTATTATAGCAGAGCAACAATAGATAGAGACAATCGATCAGCCAGTTGAAATTTGCAATCGCAGTTGCTCTCCTCCAACATTGATTATTGTCCAGAGGTCATGAAAGCTCAAACATACCTGTTTTTAAGCAAACAGTTTTCGTGAATAGCACTGTCACCTAAGAAAGATAGGGTAACCATGACGCCATCGTGGTGTCTTCATTGAGCGCTGAAACATAATACGGTTGATCCTGGTAGTCAACCTTCAAATATTTGGACCTAAGGTCAAGGTATTTTTGGTAGACCTCAGTAGCGTTCATGTGCATAGGGCAACGCGGCCAGGACTGATCGAATAAATCTGGTGTATACTATTCGTCTCTATCTCCTTTTCTATCATGAGTTATTAGTGCTATATCATGCTGATTTGACCCTCAGATGACCTTGTAGAGATCACTGACCAACAATTGCACCTTGATCACTTTAGAATTATTTGCCCTAAATAGCATTATTCTGAAAGGACTTAGCCTGATCCAATGCATATTTATGAAAGCGGCAAACATTTGTTTATTTTCCCATCACTTATAATGGGGAGGCAGGAAATTGACTGACCTCTTGGTCACCGATACGGGAATTCCGACGATAAACGCGGAATGACGGTACTGATTATTCTCTCATCGAAATCTGGCAAGTTTCAACACTTGCAAACTAAGACCCGTGGCTTTGGCACGAACGGCAAACCATTTTTGAAGTGATTTGGACTTTGTGACCTGACCCTGAGCATTCTGACAAAACTTTTAACAAATTGTGGGTAATTGATGCCCAATCAGAGGTTACTAAACTTGCGGCGCCTGCGCGGCCGCCGCTTTTTCTCCGCTACTCCTTGAAAAACTGAGGGGGGCGGAAACTCAACCCCCCTGCAGTGCTTCCGGTTAAACCTCCCAATTCCATCATCATCACAAACATAGCTCATTTCATGAAAAATGCGGTTTTAACTATTTGGGCTTGATGACGTCATATGACAGAATTTTTGGGAAAAAAGAAAACCTTCACACTGCCATAAGTATGACTAGTGTATGGCTAATGTATGGCCAAAACATGGATTACATCCATGGCCAAAGGTAAAACAAGTCGACTGTAATCAACATTTAGTGAAGAGAGACTACGGCATCGGCTCAGGGTCCCCGTTGAAATACATTGGGGACTGGGGATGTTACAGATGTCAAAACCCAACTCGAATTTCTCTGTGATTCGACCTCAGTGGTTGTTTAACTTATACCATTGACATCAATTTCAATGCCAAGCACGCAAAATGGCTATCTCAACTCAAATATAATGTTAAGGTGGCAGTGTCCCTTTAAGCCCGGCCCCCAGTCAAGGGCATTGGCAGCTTCCAGCTTTGGTGACGTCACCAAGGCGTGCAGTTTTATTTTTTCTCCCTTCACTAATGCTAACCCTATGGAAGGTACAATAATTTCGGAGAAAATTCAAACTCGATGTAACGATGAGTTAGAGGTGATACGAAAAAGTAAAACCATACGAAAGCCACATCCCTTGTCTATCGCTGCCAGGGTCCATTTTGCCTTTGGCTTGCATAGAAACATGTTAAATATGGTCTTATGTGAAAGGGTATTTCCCTAGAACGCGTACTCACAGGGGGTTGATTCTCTTGCCACCCTCCACCGAGGTTTTAACTAATATCAGAAAAAACGACGGCTTCGCCAGCGTCACTAAATTTGGCACAGCTGGTAAGGAACTAATTACACACATACTGTGGAACTCTAGACCTCGGGTCTTTTCAGGTCAGGTCACCAGGTCAAGTCAAGTGACCCCAAATCCAAACATGTTTGCGGTCGTGCCACAGCCAAAATTATAGAGCGAACAGTTTAAAACTCCCAGTAGATTATCCAGTGATGAGTACCTACAGTGTTTATATCTTTAATTTTTCATATCGGTGACCTAAGGTCAGGTAGGCTTCGTGACCTCCCCATTATAAGTCATAATGTCCTAATATTATTAAACACGCATATCCATAGGAAATCGCTTTAATTTGACCAGTATTCACCGGAATCATCACTCCTGTGCCAAGTGCAAGGCCCTACGTCACCTTTCTGTTCTTTGACCTCTGCTAGGTGAACTCAGGTGACCACGTATGGTTTTCTGCAATAACTATTTACCAAATCAAGATAGAGCGATGGGGTTTTTACCATTGTGTTGGCCTTGTCGAAAAGAATCAACACATATATAATTTGACCTTGACCTGACCTCAGGCTAGGTCATTTTTCGGATATGACCTAACTTGTTCACCAAGTATATTTTTTGATGCCTCTCGACGAGAAAAACACAATGGTCAAATTGGTTGTACTATATAATGCATATATCAAAAGCTATTTTGAAAAAGCCGGTTCGCGATTTTTAGAACGTTTAAAATGCAGTGGCTTCTGCTGAGTAGTGCACCACATGACGTCATTTAAAGAAGAAGAAAAAAATGTTTAGGTGATTTTTTTACCTAAATCACCACAATTATTATTAACAATGTTATTGGAATGTATTAACCCGCGCCCCACGGGGGGTGTTTGAACACCCCCCCCTCCTGCTTTTTTCTTCTTCAAGATAACGAAAAACGCGGCGCGTCAAGCGCCGCCAAATTTGGATAACTAATCTATTTCGCACATTTTGCGAAAATTCCCATGTTTGTATCGGTTAGTCAGGTCAGCCCGGTCAGGTCAAGTGAACCCACATCACAAAAAGTTTGCGTCGGCTTCCTAGTTTCTAACGGATCGATATCAACTTAGGGAACAATCAATCCTCTATCTACAAAATGTGTATATCGGATCATTTTTTCCTATATCGGTGACCTGAGGTGCATTGGGTCAATTCTTGTGACCTCCCATTAAAGTCAATGAAAAAATATTATTAAAATGTTTCTTTTTCGACGATGTCTTTCACAATGTTATTAATAGATTAGTATGTATGATTAAGTTGCACGGTTTGCTTCAGGACCCTTACGGTGGTCCCATCTGAGGTCATCCGAGGTCACCAGCACCTTTTTCGTCATTAATTCAAACATAATGAATACTCACGAAGACACGTGTAACGCCTTCCACCAATGTTTGGTTTTTCTCTCCCGTCAAGACACATCTCTGATTATGCAACATGACCACTTGGTCGTCTACTCCACTTGACCTTGACCTGGAGGTCATCTTAAAAAAATCCCTAATTATACAATACATATTCAAAGCGCCTTGACGAGAAACAAACACGGATGGCGTAAACTTATCGCGTTATCTCCTTGTACGGTAAGAAGTTCCATTAGCGAAAATATTTTTGCCAAAATTAGCATTTTGGACTTTAATGACCTCTAGAGCCTAAACTATTGACCTGAGGTCAATTTTGAGGGCACACATGCGATTGCAAATTGCAATGACTAGCAATTGTTTTTAACGTTTGTTTCTAGATAGCATAGCTTCCGAGATATTTGGGGGTTTCTGGAGCGATGTCCTAAAATTTGAAAATTTGACCTTCGATGACTGGTGACATGAGTTTTAACGTGAGCGAAAAAAAAGTAAAAATAGTTTCGAAATGATTTGTGATGACGGTTCGAACAGTGTTTTTTGTTTTGGTCTACGTGCCGTAGGAGCCGAGTTAGAGGGGGGGTTCAACCCCCCCCCCCAGTCGGGTGAAGGAAATGCAGAGGCCCAGTGGGGCTTGGGTTAAGCTTAGACATATTTTTTTAAAAAAAGTTATAGCATACTCATTTGAAGAAGAAATACAGTGAGTAATATACTGCATGTCTCAAAAGCGCCAGATATGCCGATGTAGAGCTGCTGCCATATGTGATATGACCGTACCCTGATGTCTAGTTATCCTGATTAAGCCCACGGTGAATACGCCCAGCCGCTTATTACGCCCAAGTTGGTCCGGTACGGAATTTCCTGTACAAAAGTATAGGCAGAAACTTTGCTTATAACGCCCACACTTCGATTATAAAGCCCAGTTCAGCAAGCGCTGAGTCATCATGACGCCCACTCCTTCCGGCTCTACACGTGTACAAGCGGCCGCGGTGCCGCTGTTTTTGCTCTGTGTCATGCCTCAGTCCGGGCATGACACTCCGGAACGATGTGCATGCGCATATCGGCCCGGGGGTGTCTCGGGGGGATTTACCGCCGGCGCCGGATGGCAGTTCCCACGCGACAGTTGCAAAGGAGTGGCCGCACCACTGCGCTGGTGATAATCGTATGCCTTTTTTATGCGACTATATTAGGAACTTCGGATACTGCGCTCATCGGTTATTTAGCCCAGAAATGCTCGGTCCCATTGTGGGCTTAAAAAGCGGCGTCTACTATAATAAAAAATAGACGAGCTTTCGACATCACCGTCATCATCGTGTCTGAATACTTAATTCCTAAATATTGTTGAATGACACACAATGACCATCATCATTGTGACATGAGCGAATCTGTTGATGTGTTTTTGTGTGTCATTCAAAAATATTTTGGAATATTCTGACCCTATGATGACAGTTATGTCGAAAGCATGTCTATTTGATTAGTTTATTTTGACTCTTAAATGCATCCTTGGCATGTATTGATAATTTTAAAGCAATTTTTGACAATCAAGTCCACCATGCCAGCCATCCAAATAATCAATAATGGTGTCCTGGTTAGGTCAACAACAAAAAACTCAGTTCAAGGTCATTTGGTGACGCAGATAGGTCATGCTGCACATGGGGTGACGCGACTTGACGAGACAAACACAATGGTGTCATTTGCACGTCTATATATGTGTAAAAATCAGCTGAAAAAAAAATGTATAATATTTGAATAAAGTAAAGAAGACCAATCAATTTACATGTCATCAAACATAATAATATATTACATTCTTGAAATATTGTTTACCGATGACTGAGTATTCTTCTTTCAATGAGGCCCCACGCATGAAACTATCATCGTTAGATATAACTTTATGCACATAATAAATCCATTAATGTTATACCAAGACAATTTATAGCAAAATTTGCCTCTACTAACAAAAGTATTCTGTTACCGCGAAGTTGCTTTACTCTGTGCATGAAACACGACGAAGTACTGGTCTGATTGTCTACTGCCGCCAGTTTTGTCACAGCAGTAAAAGATGATGGCTCCCTGCCTCTCATAAAGAAAGCCGCATAAATGATATAAAACAAGCATAATATATACATTTTTGGACTCAATCGATAGATCATCTTATGCTTCTTAGCGTGAAATGCAACGAATTTTGAATCCCAGCTTGAAAATTATGAAAAAGTGCTTAGTTTTGTGCCCCGAAAAAATTATCGTAGCAGTTGCGTGTTAAAATAAAAGAAGAAGCCATTGTAAACATCCCAAATAAAAAATACGTCACGTGATGTCGCACACCTGGCTAAACTGACACATCCCTGCTCCACCGGCATACACTTCTCACTGACGGTAAACTGACACATCCCTGCCCCACCGGCACACACTTCTCACTGACGGTAAACTGACACATCCCTGCTCCACCGGCACACACTGTGACGGTAAACTGACACATCCCTGCTCCACCGGCACACACTGCGACGGTAAACTGACACATCCCTGCCCCACCGGCACACACTGCGACGGTAAACTGAACACATCCCTCCCCACCGGCACACCACGGCGACGGTAAAACTGACACATCCCTGCCCACCGGCACACCTGACGGTAAAAAACTGACACATCCCTGCTCCACCGGGCACACACTTCTCACTGCACGGTAAACTGACACATCCCTGCACCCACCGGCACACAACTGTACGGTAAACTGGACACAATCCCTGCTCCACCGCACACACTTTCTCACGGACGGTAAACTGACACACCCTGGCCCCACCCGGCACACCACTGTACGGTAAACTGCACACATCCCTGCTCCACCGGCACACACTTTCTCACTGACGGTAAACTGACACATCCCTCTCCACCGGCACAGACTTGACGACGGTAAACTACCACATCCCTGCTCCACCGGCACACACTCTCACTGACGGTAAACTGACACATCCCTGTCCTCCACCGGCTCACAGACTTGCGACGTATTAAACTGACACATCCCTGCTCCACCGGCACACACGGGCCTCCTCTAACTTTGTAACTGGGGCTGCAGCCCCCCCCCCCAGTGAGGCCGCCAGCCCCCCCCAGTCGAGCCGAAATCGGGTCACTGGGGGGCCAGATAAATGTCATCGTGTATGTATAAAAATGACAAACTCAATTCGGCGAAAAAATAAAACTTCAAATTGACGCAGATATAAAAAAGAAAATGACTGCTTAACTTAGTGAAATAAGACCGAGGTAACTGCTAATTAACATACTACTTGGGTTTAGTGCGAAATACCCATTCAACTAGTTTCTGACAATATAGGCAATTTCCGCGTTTATCCATCTCCTGACAGTTACGTTGCCATGTTTTAGGTATGGGCGCCGGCTTTGATTTGTGATGCTGGCACTGATCCGCATTTTTCGAAACTTTGTTTCGGCATTGACGCGGATTGTAGTTTCAGGCGCGGATGGGCGGGGCAAACAATCTCCTAGGCGTCAAGGACCTTTTTAGACTGTTCGGCCCTTTCATTGTCAGCCGTCAGAGGCCTAAGGAGCCATGGGTGGGTCTTCATAAGGTATTTCAACTGGTCAGAAAGGACGGCCTTGCCCAAGCTTTACAGTGCCCTGGTCCTTATACTCCTCTCAGTGACTGGTCATATGTACTCGGCCGGTCTGATAAGTATTCACAGACTACCCGAAGCTTGTCAAAAGAAGTTCCAGACGGGCACCACAATAATTCGACCGACCTAAGAAGCCCTCGGCTGTGTAGAGGTATTTTATAGTAGGCCTCAGAGCTGTGTAGGACGGTTTGAGATTTCCTGCGCCAGTATAGGAGGCCCTTCCTATACTCTGCTAGTCTGAGAGACTGTGGCTGATGAGACTGGTATTGTCCAAATCTGAGTGCGCTTTGGTTGTCTCAAGAGGTCTCCTTAGTCGTTTGAAAGGCCCTCGGGTCGCGTTCTGAGAAAGGCTTCTGTCGGACCTAAGAGGCCGATCTGAAGGTCCTCTTCAGACCTCAGAAGGTCCTTATTAAGGCCGAGAGACCTTTTGTTGGTCTGAGAGGGAAACTGAAAAGTTTGTAACAATACTGGCATACCTAATCAACGAAATACTGGCAAAGTATGGAGGGGATCAAAATGGACCCACCGATCACGTCTATTTAAGTTAACTTAATCCATTGGCCGACGACATTTCATGTAGTTTCATAGTTTTGGGTTTTTCTTCTGTCTTTTGGTTCCAGTGGCTAGGTGTCGTGGATCGAACCCAGGGACGGTGGAAGGAGGCAGGGGAGCTGCAGTCCACGCCCAAACCATTGGGGAGGCAAGCGCATAACTTTTGTTCCCATAACCATCTTCAAGCGGGACCGGCCAAAAGGTATATTTTTATTAGAATAAACCATGGTTAGTAAGGCTATACGTAAGGTCACATCAGGCATGGTATGGAGCTTCTCAGACCAGCACGGCGTCTGTTAGACCAGTCGAGACACATAGTTAGAGGTGGGGGTCATTGGGGGCGGGCGTGGCATCGGGGTCAAGCCTCAAAACGATTAAAATTCGATCGAAACCTACGCATTTACTGATATGAAATACAAACTCTAACCACCTTGTATAACGGTAGGAAGGTTTCTTTTAAACTCAGTCCTTAATAAACACATTAGCGAAAACGACTTAGCTTTTCCAATTGTGTACCAACTTTTTTTTATCTGCCACCACAAAAAACAAATTCTGACCGTTATGGATACGCCAGTGCATCTCAGCCTACCATGAGCTTAGTCAAGAAGTCCCAGACGGTCACAAAATAATCTCGCCGACCTAAAAAAGGCCCTCTAGGCCCGAGCGCTATTCAATTCAATTTTCGAAATGTCGAATAAAATCACCACAGACCCTGCCTGTCAATCAACTGTTTCTGACATTTGAATTGCTGTATAATATAATTTTAGAAAAAAATATAAACCATTCATTAAAAATATGAGCTTTTGAGGACGATAAAAAAACTTAAGCTATATATAAGATTGGTGACTTTCACAGTTGAAATGTGCGTAAAAGGACTGAAGTCGGGAACTTTAACCTTTGCCGCCCTGGTGGGCCCCGAGACAACGTTCGACATGGTGGCGTCAAAATGACCCCCACTTACTCAAAACGAAAAAGAATAGAAAGACGCGAAAAAAAAAACGTTTTAAAGCTCTCAACATATAGCGTTACATTAGAAGTTGCAGGCATTTTTGGGGCTATGGTCAATATTGAGGTCGTCAGAGGTCATTCAAGGGTGAAGTTTCACAGGTTTTAGGGACTTCACTTCGAACAACCCCGTATATCTCAGTGAACTATGATAGCTAGACAGAGACGGAAACAAATCAAAAGCTCAGCAAAAATTTAATCAAAGTGGATGTCATCCAAATTGCAGCTCAGATGAAACGTTGAGGCTAAAGAGATTATCAATGGTCAAAAACTGCAGTTTTTAGTATAATTTTCTCTGAATATTTTTTCCCTAAAAATGATAGAATAAAATGCATTAACACATCGCTGTTAGTCTCAACGATGCGTTTGAAAAAATTAATACGTTGATCTGTAAAGATCAATTTCAAAATTTGACCTCCTTCAAGGTCATTTGGTGACCGGTTAGGTCATGTTGCATTGTGGGCGCGCGGCCAGACAAACGAACAACAGTGGTTTCAACCTCTGTCCCTATCTCTTGTATATCAAGATTATTAGCAATCATTGCTGATGACCTCAGATACCTCAGATGACCTTGTAGAGATCACTGAGCAGACAAATTTCACCCTTTGTGTGATCCAGAATGCAGCTAAAATAACATGATTATGGATACTTTAGCCTTATCCAATGCCATATTTTATGTTAAGAAGCATTTGTTTAGTTTCCCGTTCACTTTATAATGGGGAGGTTAGGAAGTTGACCTGACCTATAGGCACCGCTGCGAAAAATCCGAGATATAAACCGTTTGTATGTATTTATGATCTGATGAAATCCTGCAAGGTTTCCGAGCTTTCAGACAAAAAACTGGATTTGCTTTGGCACGAATCACAAATATTTTGAAAGGTAAGTCACTTGACTGACCTTGTGACCTGACCGCTGATGAACTGAAGTCAAATTTTTAACAAAGTGTGGGAAATTAGATGGTTCAAACAGCTTTACAAATCTAGCGGCGCTGCGCGCCGCCGTTTTTCCGCTATTCCGCTAAAACCTCAAGGAGGTCAAAATGACCCCACACCAGGGCGATGGTAAAACCGACCGGCTTATGACTTCCAATTAAAAAATTCTGACTTTTAAGTATAATTATGTGTTGGACCCGTGTCATTTATTTGCAATTAATTCGATATAGTATCCAACTCAATGCGTATCGAGAAGACAAACACATTAGTGAATCGTGTTACTCTACGATTTTCCATCACAGTTATCCCTTTAAAGTAATCGTCTATTTGTAAACATATTTCAAACTTTAATGGATAAGCTTGACCTAATTATTGACCTGAGCGTAATTCTTGAGGCAGTTTTAGCAACAGGAAAATTATATTATCTTTCGACCATTTTGTTGGTCGCGTCAGCTAACGCTTTTAGTAATCGCTAGATAGAGACGGTTTTTTTAGCAAAAAAAAAGCACTCATATATAGTCGAAAAAATGCACCTTCTGTGACCTCAATATTTACTTGACCCCCCAAAAATAATAACAGCAAATATACTTTCTGATATAGCTTGTCTCGGGGTTATCTAAACAGCAATTTTCACTTGTCGCTGCCCATCATTGAAAATCTGCGTGCCCCCCCCCCCCAGTGAAAATTCCTTACAGGAGGCCCTGGGCACACACTGAACTGAACAAATACTGGGAAACACTGGACCACAACAGCGTGCATATACCATTCATCAATCATAGAATCAAACTTAATTGCATACATCATCATCACATCATAGAATCAAACATAATTGCATACATCATCATCACATCGTACACTCACCGGGTTAGCTAGGTTTTAGGTCCGAATATGATTGATCAACCAGTCTGTTATGGATATTCAGACATTATTGTTAGACGCATACTTGCGTACTTTTTCAAGTACTGCGATGTTCTCGGGTTCTCTACCACCCATTCAAGTGTTTTAGCATGCTACGATTCGGGTTCGGCGCAAATGGCACGGGAAATAACGCTACACAGTTGCCTTGGTATTAGTCCTATTAAAATAGTAAAAAAAAATGCAGTGTTTTCCTCATTATAACGTACCTGACGCCTACCGTTCAGGCAGAGTTGCCTGATGGGCGCCATATAACTTCACCAGTTGCGTCGCCTTAACCCGGCAGTCACTGGGGTATTTTCTTTGGGGGGGTCTTTTTTTAGAACCCCCTTGTATCTTCGGAACCAATCAGACGATCGCGCTGAACCAAACGGCAATCGATAGCCCAGGAAAAATCATCGACATAAAATAATTTGTATTGCCCTAAAGGTCAGTGGTGACGTCACAGGTCAGGTCAAAGGTCAAAATTTATAGACAATTTTATAAACCATATTTTCCATTCAAAGCAATTGGTTGCAACCATGATCACCCAGAGTGCTCTCAAAGGTATGACACACATCCAGGATGAGCTAATTGGGGATTTTTGGCAAAATGTCGAGGTCAAGGTCAGGTCACATAAGGTCACTATGCCAAAATATTATATGAAAGTCACGCAACACATGTTGTATATACTATCTTACGTGTATAACTCGAAATTGATACTCATTCTACCACCTGATTTAATGTACGTGAATGAAATGGTCAAGTAAAGGTCAAAGTCATGTCACAAAAGGTTCAAAATTTGAAATTGATAAATCCAGTAAATCAATACATTTTCTAGACCGGTTTTGTCTCAGAAATACAGTGCTGCTCTTTTATTTGTCTGTATCTGGTCAAAAAAGGACAAAAAATGAATATTTCAAAATTTGACGTCGCGAGTTACCCATACCTTAGATGTCATCACTCAGTCAAAAATACAGATATCATTTTTAAATTTGGTATGGTTGTTGAATATGTATAGTTATTTTTACAGATATTCCGATTTTTTAAATATCTTAAAAGGTTTTGATTTCTTTGTCATTTTTTCAACAACAAAAAATATAAAAAATGGTCAAAAATCACCTTTTTTCTTCAAAAATACGAGATCGACATATTGTAGCCCTTGACATTTGCTATCTTCTCTCATTTTTGGATTCCATCTTGTCTTGTACATGGCATTCGTACAGTCTTCTAAAGTTTAGCTGATTTTGGTGTCAAAATCGTGTGTAGTGACGTCAGTAACTAAGCTTTATCTAAAAAAAATGACGATTTTTTTTTTAAGTGCCAAGGGTGTGAAAAAGATGCCCGGTCAGGTACTAGAAGTTTGGCGTTGATAGCTGCATTGTTTCATTAGATATTGTAGATATTCACCAGGGGGCTAAAAAAAAATCCCCCCAGTGACTCGCGGGTTAACCCGCGCACTGCAGGGGGTTCGCGCCGAACACGAAAACGCAGGGGGGTTGATTTTCCGCCCCCCCCGTGAGATCTCCAAAAAACTACGCAAAGGCGTAGCGACAAGCGGAAAACGGCATTGCGAATAGCTCTAGCAAAGCTCTATCGAAAGTATTCAGTCTTTCTTGATCAAGGTCACAATTGACGGTCAGCCAGTGTCACCAAAGGTCAGATTTTTTCCGGTTTAGGACTCTTTCTAGGACTCTTTCCCAGAAACCCCCAATTATACTCGGAGGAAACTCGCTGCATAGTAGGAGCAAACGATTAAAGCAGGTAATACGATAGCTATTGAAATTGCAATCGCATGTATGGTCTCCAAAATTGATCTCAGATCAATAGTTTAGTTCAGAGGGTCATGAAGGTCAAAAAGACTGGTGTTTAGCAAAACAGTTTTCTGCTGAATAGCATGTCACCTGCAGTAAGATAGGGATTTTTGACGCCATCGTGTTTTCTTATTGATGCCTTTTGAAACATATATACGTAGAGCTGGTAGGTCAACTTCAAAATTTGACCTCAGGTGCAAGTCAATTGGTCACCCAGGTAGGTCATTGTTGCATATGGGGCCAACGCGCGCCAGGACGAGACGCAAACACATTGGTGCTTTCAACTATCGTCTCTATCTCTCTTTCTCATTCAAGAGTTATTAGCAAATCATTGCTTGATGACCTCAGCATAACCTCAGATGACCTTTGTAGAAATCACATTAAGGGCAGCAATTGCACCTTTGATCATTTTAGAAGAGCTTTAAAATAGCATGATTCTGAAAGAATTACCTGATCCAATGCGATGATTTTTATGAAAGCGGAAAGCAATTTGTTTATTTTCCCATTCACTTATAATGGGGAGTCAGGGAATTGACCGAACCTTGGTCACCGATACGAAAATCGAGATATACCGAATTGTAGGGTACTGATATTCTTATGAAATTCTGCAAGTTTCAAAAACTTCAAAAAAAGACTGTGGCTTTTGCATGAACGCAAAACATTTTGCAGGTGAGTCACTTGACATGACTTTGTGACCCTGACTGAGATTGACCTCAAGTCAAGAAAACTTGTTCCCAAAAGTGCTGCATAATTGTATGCCCAAACAGTGTTACAAAATTTTGGCGGCGCTGGGCCGCCGCCGTTTTTCCGCTACTCCCTGAAAACCTGCAGGGGGCGGAAATCACCCCCCCCTGGCAGTGCGCGGGTTAAGGCACGCAAATCATCATCACAGCTGCGTGATCTGTTTTCAGAGCGGAAGAAATACAGTGAAGTGCTGCAGCCGTGGAGCCCGCTTCGGTGAGAGCTGAACCCGACAGTGCAGCGGCGGCACCAGCTGTGTGTGTGTGTGTGTGTGTGTTTGTATGTGTGTGTCAGGCCGCCGACCGTCGGCAGCGGCAGTCAGCCTGTGTCAACTCGTGATAGGCTGCGTCGGCTCGACTGTGGCCGTCCAATCGTAGAGCCGTTTCACTGGGACGGGCGCGTGACTGGCGCGTTTCGGAGTGGCGTGTCTGGGTCGCCCGGGCATGACTGGGTCCCACGACAGGCGCGTCAGCCGGGCGTCAGCCGGGCGTCAGCCGGGCGTCAGCCGGGCGCCAGCCGGGCGCCAGCCAGGCAGCGGCCCGAGCAGCGGCCACCTGCCAGGCCGGCCGGGCCGCCTCAGCTGCCGCCTCAGGTCGGCACTGGCGCTGACACGCTGCATTCGACTCTGGTTTATGATGCGGCTATGTTTGGCAGCGGTAGGTGGTGTGCGTTCAATACATGAATAATATGTGTAAGGACTTTGTTTTATTTGTGTTGTGATTATTTTCGCTTCAGAGTTCAGACACGAAACAAACTATGTGACAGGCCATACTGCACCATAGGCGTACCCAGGGGGGTGGCAAAGGGGCAATTTTCCCCCTAAAGGTCCGTGCGTGCCCCTTGGCCAATGGGCCCCCTTTGGAAATCGAGATAGAAAGAGAGAGAGAGCGAGAGCGTTCAAACGCAGATGGGGTTTCTTCCGAAATTTCTATTAACCCTATCCCCTGCGGGAGGCCAGAATTACGTTAACCTGCGGTGGCAGATTCTGCCTCCACACCCAGAGATCTCGAGAACCGCTCTGCCGATTGCGATGGGACAAACACTATTGTCAAACACTATTATTGACTCGTGATGAAATCTTTATTTTTGGACCCCGATTATTTTAATAGGGGGTCAGGGGCAAAACAAACATTTCGGGTGTTCTTTGAAAGGCCATTGCGGCGATGTGAACCGATTTTCATTTACGAAACGTTTTTGAGCTTCCAGTGTAATGGTTTTCAATATATGAAATGGAGAAGTACAACAAAAAAAAACACACACACTGGCGTGCTCAGGGATGAAAAATGGGGGGGGGATTTTCTGATAACAAATATGTGCTGTTCGTGAATGTTTGGGACGATAGGAACATCACATGTGGGGTTTGTTGCTGTAATATATTGCGCATAGGCGGATCCAGGTAAACAACGTGGGGGGCACCATGTGCGGAACGCAATCATCTTACTTATTTGAAGTTGGGCCTTATTTGATGGAGGATATCGCCTCTAGTTTTATTTACCTGAGTGCGCCTCTACCCCAAAATATGTATACTCCAAGCATGGGGTACTCAAGGGGGCGGGGTCAAAAGGGGCAATTGCCCGCTGAAGGTCCGTGCGTGCCCCCTTGGCCAATGGGCCCCCTTTGGACCACGCGAAGCGTGATCTTTAGAGTGTTAAGAGCACATCAGAGACTCTTCAGAGGTTCTTCAGAGGTTTTTGAGGTGAGAGTACTCCTTAAGGCGGCCAGAGTGCCACCTCAGGCGGCCAGAGTGTCTTCTCAGGCGGCCAGAGTGTCTTCTCAGGTGGCAAAAGGGCCCCATCAGGCGGTCAGAGTACCCCCTCTGGCGGCCAGAGTGCCCCCTCTGGCGGCCAGAGTGCCCCCTCTGGCGGCCAGAGTGCCACCACAGGTGGCCAAAGTGTCTTCTCAGGTGGCAAGAGGGCCCCCTCAGGTGGTCAGAGTCATAGACCACGCAAAGCGTGGTCTTTAACGAATTCAGAGCACTTCAGTTTTTTCCCAGTTTCTTTAGGTCAGAGTGCCTGGCGGCTCTGGGGTTTCATGGATGCAGACTGCATAGAAACTAAGACTTTGGAGTATCAACTGGACCTCACACATTTGGCTAGTGCGGCCAGAGACGCAGCCAGACCTTCGACAAGGGGGGCACGGCATCACAAGGGGCCCCCCCTCAGCAATAAAAATTGGTGCTAAATAAAAATCATCCCCAGGATTAGCCACTATATTTTGCAGGGCCCCCAAAATGGTCCGCAAAAAAGGGAACTTTTCGCCGAATATTTTTTTAATGAAAAAGTCCGGTCCTTTGGGGCACGTGCACCCTGTGTTCTCCTGCTAGTGCCTCGTGCACGAAATAGGGCCTGTGCCTCACGGGGTGCCTTCTCGCACAATTTCGCCGTATTTCGCCGGCCTGGCCAAATACGGGCGAGTTTTTTTTGTGGAATGTTACCTGGGTTCCCACTATTTTTTTGATATTTTTTCCGAAAAACAAATGTTGAAAAATATGCCCTCTAAAAATAGTAGTGAAGCCAAACCGATGATTTTTTTTAGTGGGGTTACCTTGTGCCCCCGACCGAAAATTCCCCCCCCCTCAATGAAACGAATGCGGTAAGGTCACTGACTCCAAGTATGTGTGATGTGTATAGTAGTGACATAGTTTCTGACGCTTTTATTACGCCACAAACTACGAAGGAAGTATGCGCTGCATAACCGCATTCGTAACGACCTCCCAAAAACTTGAGACTGGAGCCGCCTCTGCTGGGCCGATTTTATTCTAAACTTTGACACAACATGCGTCATTCAATTATATTATAAGTCAAAAATTTCAGGACGATAGACGTAACGGTTCAGAAGTGGCAGGAGAAAAACTACCGGGGGCAGAGTCTGCCCCCCGCGGAGCATAGGGTTAAGGTCACCCAAGGTCTGCAACCAACGTAAAACTATCAAAATCCCTCAATATTGACCTTATGTACGTTTTTACGGACAAACGGGTGTTCCATGTTTTTTAAGGGCACCAATCAAAAAAGCGCGTCAAAACGCATATAGGGTTTCCTCCGAAATGTTGATCAAGTTCACCCAAGGTCACCATTCAACGTAAAACTCGAAACCCATCCAAGTCGACCTTACGACTTTTTACAGACGAACGGTGCGTTCATGGGTGTAACTTTGTATGTGGTTGGTATGGAAAGCTCCACACCAACTTGAAAAATGGTGTGGAAAATCCACACCAACTGATTGTAGGAGAGATGAAATTTTGATCATCGATGGGCCTTTTTTGGGGCCGCGTGCACGCGGCCCCAAATGCAAAAATGAATTGTTATATTTAATCGGACACTCTGGATGTACCTACATGTACATCCAGAGTGTCCGTTTAAATATAACAATTCATTTTTGCACCATTTATAAGACGAATGGACGAAATTTTGGAAATCGAAAGAAAAAACAAGATGACATCACTGACAATCCACACCAACTTTGAAAACGTTTCTACGCCCATGGGTGCGTTGCACTTTTTTAAGAGCACTAGTCGAAATAGCGCGTCGAAACGCAGATAGGATTGTCTCCGAAATTTCGATCAAAGTCACTCAAGGTCACTTATCAACGTAAAACTGTCAATCCCTCAAAATCGACCTTATGTACCTTTTTACGGACAAATGGTGCGTTGCATGTTTTTTTAGGCAATCGAGAGAGCGCGTCCAAACGCAGATGGGGTTTCTTCCGAAATTTACATTACGGTCACCCAAGGTCACCAATCAACATAAAACTATCAAAATCCCTTAAAATCGACCTTGTGTACTAGAGGTGCCACTTTTCTACCCACCTACCCACCAGATGTGGGAAGTAACTACCCACGTGGGTAGTAGCGGGTAGCACAAGCTATAATTTGGATGAAGTGGGTAGTCGGCGGGTAGCAGAATGTTTATAATTGAAAAATTGAGCAAAACAGGAATTTGGATGGGAATTGGGATTCTTGAACAATTATAGACACCTCAGTAAATGAGCAAAGATCAATACACAACAGTTCAGCATTAAAAATGATTTATTAAATGGCAGACAAAATGATGACAAATTTCCTTTGTGGGTAGGTACTTGCGGGTAGCTGGCAGCCTATATGGTCATGTGGGTAGTGGCGGGTTGTTGAAGGGAGTTTGCGGGTCGGGTCGGGTAGCCACAAGCTTGAAAAGTGACACCTCTATTGTGTACCTACCTTTTTACGGGCAAACGGTGCGTTGCACGGTTTTTGAAGGGCACCAATCAAGAGCGCGTCAAAACGCAGATGGGGTTTCCTCCAAAATTTCGATCAAGGTCGTCAATGAACGTTAAATTGTAAAAATCCCTCAAAATTGACCTTATGAAGGTGCCTTTATATACAGACAAACCGTGCGTTGCACGTTTTTTTGATGGGCACCAATCGGAAGAGTGCGTCAAAACGCAGATGGGGTTTTCTTCATAATTTAGATCAAGGTCGCCAATCAACGTAAAACTATAAAAAAAAATCGACCTTATATACCTTTTTTACGGACACACGGTGCGTTGCACGTATTTTAAGGGCATCAATCGAAAGGGCGGGTAAAAACGCTGATGGTATTTTAAAGGGTTCGCCAGGCCAAAGCCAGAGAGAGAGAGAGAGAGAGAGAGAGAGAGCGACTGCCAGCCGACCGCTCCCGGCGCTGCATTGGCAACCAGGGGTGTCATGACCGCTCCCGGCGCTGCAGTGTCAACCAGCACTGATAAAAAAATGACTCCTATTCGACACCCTTTCAAGAGTCTGCAAAAAACCACTCCCATCTAA
>VOPJ01009966.1:9183-24222 GCA_014673585.1 Semibalanus balanoides
CAGGGGGTGGAGGATGACTCGAGGTCGGGGCAGGGGGTGGAGGATGACTCGTGGTCGGGGCAGGGGGTGGAGGATGACTCGAGGTCGGGGCAGGGGGTGGAGGATGACTCGAGGTCGGGGCAGGGGGTGCAGGGAGGCGGCGTAGCGGGGTGCTCTGAATCAGATCCAGTGTCGCCCCTCCCCCTCCCCACTGCCGACACCGTCCAACCCAGCCAACACGCCAAGCATCTTGGCGAGATTGCTCTCAGGAGACACATGCCGGCCGAACGCTCTGCTCTGTTCAGTAGCGGCCCGAGCAGACGACATCTCGACCCCGCTCCCGCTCCCGGCGCCGCCGCCAGCCCCGCCTGGCAGCAGCAGGACTACACGGGGGCGCCCATCGCTATAATCAGCGTCACTAACAAGGCCCCAGTAACAGACAAAGGCAACAGCCCAGCTGTGCAGTAACAGACAAAAGCAACAGCCCAGCTGTGACGTCATCAAACCGAATTGGCGCTCCTCTGGAGCCCATGAAAGAGGTTCAACGTCCCAGACGCCCCCAGCGGTAATACGGTGGTGTATTTTAACGGTATGAACAGCAAAGTACGCAAAATATAACCCTCTCATTACTGCATTACAAAAGCACATCCCCGCGTAGTAATGGGAATCAATATGATCTCCAAGATAACGATCCATAGGTCTTAGTAAATAAGTTAATGACATTCTGCACTGTCAATAATACACACAATCAGCGAGAGAGACGGGACGCGATAGTAACGATTTTGAATCCAGTTTATGACGGCACATAAAATATGCATCTGATTAACAAACTAGAGCTGATAGGAAATGAAATCAAAGAAATAAATGAATCAAAACAGCCCATACGAAATGAACTACTCAATTCACGGCAATATACGCCAGGGACTCAGTGGCGGTTGGATCCACAAACTGCAGAACATAAACAATTGGCTTGGGTGACTCTGCCCTGCACTGACTACTCGCAAAATAACGTCATACATTTGGGAGCCACGTCCTTAATTGCATCCAGCATCATATATCATATTAGAACCTAGTTTCCTTTCGTATCTATGTATAGTAGTCTAAATCTATTAATCCTATTGTTCTATTGTCGAATGTCGATGTATTGATTGGTGTGCCACTGCAATCGCCTGTTGCACATTTGTCACGTCCTGCATTTTGAAGCGCGTTACAGCAGGTGGATAGACTGTCCCGCAAGACAGTGGTGTGCGGCGGTGCAGCCTATAGAGCAAAACCGCGAAACCAATACCGCTTATTGCCGCAACTGTCAAGAAACACGATTAGGATGATAGGATCGCTTGGGCCTTGGGACACTGCTTCAACATCAAAGACGGCAGTCGGCACAAATTGCATCTCGAGCATTTCGAGCAAAATTATTAGTGTATATAAAGCAGTATAGGATGTGCGTGGACGTGTGTTGGTTGTTAATTGTGTGGTTTGATTGTGCGTGTTTATTTGAGTGTGCAATTTGGACTGTTAACTGGGTTATGTACCTGTCGTCCATTGCACCACATAAGCATGAACATAATCTCTACGCATTTGTATAGGTCCGATTAACATGGCCTTCAAAATGTTCATGCATCCGACACGAATAAAAGGGATTCGGCACAGTGCACTGTGGTCGGAAACGGCTTTACGGATGGCCACGGGCCCGAGCGCTTAAGTGTTTTGTCATAACTTTTGAATAGGTTGACGATTGTCATCAAACTTTGCGTACTTATTTCAAACACATTTGTGCATCATCTACTACCCAGAAATGGTGAAGTAAATCAGGTCACTCATTTGTGACCGTCATTTACTGAGTCATTGTCACGCGTACTGGAATCTATCGCAAATCTTTTCGTGATTACGGTACTGTTCGACAACGTTTGGGCTGAGAATGGACTCAATTTACATGTAATGTTGTTTGGGGAAGAATGTTCTTGGATTCGACTTATATCAGTGGGACCCATGATACCTTTACAAGGACCAGCTCTAAAACAAAGGGTGTGCCATACGGAATTTTTAGGTACACCGACTTTGGCATAGGGTTTGGGTCCAAATTTGTTATTTTTACCTACGATAATCGAATTCGCGTCCAAAATTTACCTGGCTAGTAGTAAAAATATTCCATTTTTTAAATCATTGTTATAATTTTGGTAATGTATTGACCCTCTGAGAGCATAATTTGGCTGACTCTTTAAGGTAATGATCGTCATCGAGCATAATTGCAGATCAAACATAATGACATCAATATATACCTATGACAGATGATATGTAAATGTATTAAAGCTAAGGGAAATCGCTTTAATAATTTAAACATGGTAAGATATGAAAAAAATATGTACAGGTTACCAACATAGCATGTTCTTTAGCCAAGCGAAGTACAGAATAAATTATTTTTCCTGAATCAGTGGTCATAGATGATAGATCATGACTCAATTACGAGAAAACAACACATGTGTTACGCAAAAGTATTATGTGGGCTAGCAAGCTGTTTTTAAATTTTGAAACAACAAGCACACTTTGTCAATTGCGCATTCACAGCACACAATTCATTCAGTGTTGCTTAATAAAGCACATAGTAGAGCTACGGAAACGGGGGATCATATATAATGAATATGATGTATTGAAGCTTGCACTATTGTGAGTTTTGTATTTATTTATATTTGCACTGTACCATTTTACCCATTTAAACCAATTATAAAAATACATCTTTCTTGCTTATGCAACTTGTTGTGTTAATAAATGACCTTTTGAGGGAGCGCTGCTATTTAATACAACGATTGAATTTGAAAGCTTACAATAATATGGTTGAATATATATGTATATTTATATTATAATTAATAATTTTTCGATTGCTGTCTAACCTTAGGCAGAACATAATAAAACGGACTTAACCTACTCGGGACCCCGTACCTTCCTATCATGCTGGGCACGAAAGATGTATATTTACATTTCGCGGCCACCTGGAATTGCATGCTAGGATGGTAACGCCAGGAACCTGCACAACAAGGAACTTCTTAGCGCAGGATCTGACCTTGGAAATTGGTCTAAAAAAGGTTTAACTCAATTCTCACAAATGCAAAGCTGATGCAACCCAATTATTCAATTACCACCGGAAGAGGGAAGCAGGGAAGAGGAGCGTGTTACTCCAAAGGTAATGTGCAACTCATCCAAATATGTATTATGCCCATGAAGACCAAAGCTATGTGTTTTTAATGATACTTTAAAGGGTAAAATGGACACATTACATGCGTTGGAGATGAGGTTTAATGCATTAGAGCAGGGAATGGCATATACTCGCTGGGTACAGCACTCATGTATCCGGGCCGGCGTAATAAGCGCGCCGAGCGCGGCCGGCCGGTCGCTCCGACGGGTGGCACGCCTTGGGAAATGCAGCTTCACAGACAATTTTGCGCAAATATGCGCATTTAGCTTTTTTAGACCCACGTATACAGAATTGAATGGGATTTCATACACCCAAAAGCTAAGAGGAGTAGGCGAAAGTACTTGCTTTTTGTCTACTTTAATTTAGGCTCTATTTGCTGAGATGTTTCGCTGACGTCATTCATTTGGAATGCGTGTTTCTTCCAATTTTGAAAATGAATGTGACAAAATATCATCCACACTGTAGCCAACATTATAGCGAACATTTTGGTTATATATAATATATTTTCTTACAGCGAAAAGGTACAAAATATGACATTGAAATTACTATAGATATAAACTACTCACGGCGCACGATTAACGAGTTCATGAGAAACTTCTGGTTGGCTTACGATTGCGGTCAATTTTTGAAAAACGAAAAACTTTATGATTGGTCTTTTCGAATAATTCAATCAATTTGCAACACATTGACACCAAAAAATAGCAGAAATTCCCAAGTAGCCATTGGCCACCCGTGAGGCTGTTTCCGACCATAGTGCAGTGGTCCAAGCAACTACTCAAAACGACGGCCCTGCCATCTGATGCATAAATGCACAGCATATCACCAAATTACATCGAATGTAAAAACTAAACAGCCTTCCCGCGAATGTCATTTAAATGGCAACTGTGTGGATGTGAATTCGCTTTAATCGGAAATTGTACGCAGAACTCGAGTAATTTTAAGAGAACTTCACGCTTTAAGTAATTTTAGGAGCAGACGACAAAATAAAGTAACTAGGTAACTGACACGCGCCGGCGCGGACACGTTACCACGGGTGGATTGCAGAAGGCTGCTCAGAAGCTTCAGCTCGACCGGTTCTGAGCGATACAAACACACATTTAAATCCCAACCACTCTCACACTCAAACTTTGATTGACCTGCAATTGCATGCTATTCATCTTGTCTTAAGCAGAGCATTAGAGGAGTTTGTTTCCCACATTAGCTGGTTAAAACTTGTGTTGAGCTTCGAAGCGTTTAATCAATTTCTATTTTATTTAACATTTGTATATTTACCAGCTTTATCTTGTTTGAAAGTTTTAAAACGTAAGAATCAAACCGTAAGTATTTTCGTAAGAATTAATCCACTATGGCATGCTTAATTACTTTTTCTTTGCATAATACAAGTATACAAAAAATCAGAGCAACATGGAGAAAATTATTCCAAGTAAAAGCCCCTCTCATTATGGAATTTCTAGAGCAGTTCTGATTGTCAACAATGATGTGATTTTGATTATAATTCCTATCATCAGGATATACATTTTTAGCCGACCTCAAGAATGTCATAGTAACATGGCTGAATAACAAACATCATACCATCACAGTGTAGTGTCACACACCATCCGGTATCGGGCGGACCCCTCACGTGGTGGTAGGTCTCCTTGAGACCCCACCTCAACTTGTAGGATTCCTCGAGACTTAAAGGGAATAGTTCACCTTTAACATAGGGTTTTGAGTTGAGATAGCCAAGTTGTGGCGCGATGATGCTTTGAATATGACTTGTGACGCTGTTCACATTTTCCAAAGAAACCTCTGAATTATTTAATATTCAGTCTTAAAGTCGGACCCGGCTATACCCGGTAACTCCAATCGCTGATTGCTGACATCTGAGCCTGACGTTTGATATGGACGCACAGATGACGTAAGTTTTTATGAGTTTATTAAACACAACACCCATATCATAAACATCACACTAACCATTTACACATAAAAACAACAGCGATCTGTATCTCTCTCGATTGCCATTTTGTGCGGCCCGTCTGCGCCAAGCCGGGACGTGCCAGTAACATCAGCAGAGCCGTCCCGGCTCGAGGGGAGCGTCGGCGGGTTACCGCCCCGTCCGGGGAGAGCCCTAGGGATACCTCCCGGCGCTCAGACGCGCCCGCTCCCCCGGCCCGCCACTGCCTCGCTGACCTGCAGTGCCCCATCGCCGGCCGGCGCCTCGACCCGTCAGTCGTACTCGCGCCGCGCCCCGCCTGGCCACCGGCCCCACAATTAGGTATTGCTAGGGCCCGGTTTCAGTTGGCCCGGGATGGGTCTAGGGCGGGGGCCTCGTACATCCTTTTTTCCCACTTTTTCACATTGTTAGCATCTTCAATACTTAAAATACGACATTACAATAACATGTAAAGAAACATCAACTACATAATATGCGGAACAATGATAACCCAATACAGCCGCACCTCGATTGCGCGACACGCAGTGGCACTCATTGTCTGCCGACAGGCTAGCATGATCTGGACCAAAGTACCAAAGTAATAAGTCATACTTCCTATCAATAAATAAATGTGTTATCTTTGATTAGGCTCTCCCATTGTTGCTCAAATTCCACTACTCTATTGTTGTTCGTCGCGATGTGTCGATCTATTTGGTACTGTTTCAAAAGGCGTGCCTTAAACTCCACCATTGACATCTCGTTACTGCCACTCATCTTTTTATTCACAATGAACTCTTTTCCTAAAAGTACCACGTAGTTAACCAGCTTAGGTAAGTCAGGAAGCCAAAATATAATATGGTTCTGCACATGGTCGGAAACGATTGCCGCTCGTTCTGCGCAGCATCTGGGGCGATGCAACTGCCACACCGCCAATCACTGCTCTAACCACTTCACTAGAAAGATTTATGCTGTCCTGCTGAGGCCACGATAATCTACACAGCGGGGAGTCTGTAATTTTTCTGTTGTATAGAAACTTCTGTGTTGGTATGTATCTATTAATAATACGGTAATGCAGTGTTTGCAGTTTAGTGGATGTGCAGCACTCATAAGGCAGTGAATAAATACGTGTCCATTTGTCATCACTAAATTGGAATGTCTCCTCCGCCCACTTAATCTGGCACCGTGGGCTTGGCCTGACTTTTGCAGTTAGGCAGCCCTGTATAAGTGTTTTGCATTCATCTTTTGTCAGTGGAACAGACGCTGTTAGCTCGTGCAATGCGTACTACAGCTTCTCTCCTCAGGCTCCGGCGCGAGCTCGAAACCGGCGTGCTGATGATCGATTTTCCAGTCACGAGAATAGCATGAATTAAACTCTGATATTCAAACAGAGATAGCCGCATTCCTGGGTAGCTACTTAACAGCTGTTGATAGGTGATAAATGAGCATTGCCTGACCAGATCTCCGACATACTTAATTCCCTGCGAGTAAATTTCCGGAAAGAATACAGGCTTGCAGTCTATTTTAATATGTTTGTTGTAACATAAGCTTTGCTTATTAACAGCTTGCGGAGTGTCTATTTTATCGGTAGCCTGTACAGCTGCATATTCCGTCATAGCTGATGCATAGAATGGCGGGATTCCCAAAGTCGGAAGATGATTAACATCAAGTTCAGCGCCAAGTAAGTCTTCAAGTTTGAGCTTCCCCAGTCTTCTCTGTAGTAGCGTTTTCCAGGGCGACTGACTGCTGCTTAGCATCCGGCGGCACCAGGTTATCCTCAGAGCGGAGATGTGACTGGACAAATTCATTGCATTCAAACCACCGTCGCATATCTCCTGACAGAGCACGTCTTTTTTTACTTTTGGTGGCCGATTTCTCCAAAGACAAGCCCGAATAGTTCTATTATCGGATGTCCCGCTGAAACATTCTGGGAAAATGTAATATACCGATGCAAGGTACGAATATTGACTGGCCATCAACATTTTCACAAGAGTTATCCTACCTTTTTAAACTCAGATCTCTAGCTTTCCATAAATTCACAGTGTTTCTCATTTGCGAACTTTGGGACATATGTTGTCCTCTAAGCAATCTTCCACTGGCGAGAAAATCACCCCCAGCGATTAAACTTTTTAGCGTATGGCTTCCCGCAAATTGGCTCCTCGCTCCTTCGGTCGCGTCCTAGCCAAACGAAATCACTTTTGGACGTATTAAGTTTAAGGCCGGATAGGTCACCAAACTTATCCAGCAGACACAATGCTCTGTCAGCAGACTGCACATCTTTAACGAATATAGTCGTGTCGTCCGCGTACTGTGATAATTTTAGCTCAATCCCATTTAGTTGAATGCCAACAATCTCCTCGTGGTTGCGCAGCTTACATGCTAGTGTTCACTGCTAAAACAAATAACAACCCGGATATTGGACTCCTTTCTCACAGCTCGAGATGGCGTGAATCCATTCAGACGAAAAGACCATTGTTCAAAAATCACCAGCTCTGATTTTTTATATAATACATGAATCCGAACAAAGGAGGACACAAAATTGAAAAACTCTAGCGCTTTGAAGAGGAAAATCGTGTGTTCGATGAGTCAAATGCCGCTGCGTAATCGAGATTCATCAGAATGCCTGGCAGCTCTTCCTCCTTGCAATAAAACATAACATCAGAAATCAACCGTAGATTGTCCGAAATATTTCTGCCCCGTAAAAAACCTGTCTGTTCAGGAGCTATCAGTTTATCAATCACATGTGACATCCTTTTAGCCAGTACTTTAGCGACAATTTTGTACAAAATATCCAAAAGGACAATAGGTCTTTTGTTTACTAGCAACCTCTGATCACCCTTCTTAGGTATTAGTGCGATATACCCTCTCCTCTGTGTCACGAAGAACTCACCCCTTTCGTAAGCAAAATTGACGTAGTCTACTATAAGCGGTCCTAGGGTATCCCAAAAGCTAATAAAGAATTCCTTGGTAAATCCTGAGGGTCCTGGTGCCTTGTTATTCGCCATAGATTTTAAGGCGGCAAGACATTCATCATAAGATATCGGGCCATCACAACTTTCCTTCAACTGTCCGTGAGCTTCGGAGCGATAAGTTGTCAAAGAATTGTTCAACTTTCCTTCATTTGGTATCTTTCTGTTTCGTCTTATATAATTCACTGAAATGCTTAGAACATGCCTGCAGGATGGAAGCGCTGCCAGTAATCTCCACCCCGTCAACGACGAGCTTACGGATTACGCTGTCCTCTTTCCCTCTCGATTGAAGCTTCAAAAAATACCCTGTAGGTTTTTCTCCTTGCTCGATCCACCTCGCCCTACTGAAGAGCATAGCTTTTCTAGCTTTATCTTCCTGCAGGCCTCCCATCTTGTCTTATAATCATTATATCTGCTTCGTAAATCTGAGCCCTGCTTGCATTTCGCATAATAATTCGCACTAATTTGGAAGCAAAAATCTTCATCCCTGTTGCGCCTTCTTGCAAGGTATTTGCAAGTAGAAATAGTTATTGCAACGGTATTACTTTCCATCAATACTATCTATCAGCAGCCCACTATCTCTATTGAAATAGATACCCCCATGCCTGCTCTTGCCTGCTCAATTCGTTTAATTACCTTTCTTCTAAACTCTTCATTTTCGAAACAAAATTATTCGAACTTCCATGCACCGCGTCCGCGCATTATCTTTGCATATTGGCTCATACGTACTCTGAGCATGTTAGGTCAGATTTAATGCCTGGTCTCACCTCTATACTGGCTATCCCTGAGTAGCTACCAGTGCTTCACTTAATAAAGATGAAGTAAATGCGCGATTGCTGTAATGCTATTGCCGCTACTGCGCTCCCACGTAAAGCCATTCAAGTTTGGATGTAAATGCCGCCAGGCGTCTATAAGCTCGAACTTGTCTAGAATTTGAGTTAAACATGTGCTCGTTGCACTCCGTACAAATCTCGCAGAGGTATCGAGTGTAGACAAATGTGTGTTGAAGTCGCCGCAAATAACTAATTTGCTCACATCAGTCAAGTCTAACAAGTGTTGCTCTATCGTGTTTAAAAAAATTAACTGTTGTGCTTGTTGGTTGCTGGTGGGTGCGTAGACCGAGGCAATGAAGAAAACTGTGCCCAAACAGTTCAGCTCAGCAATAATAAGCCGTCCGTCGGCCCCTAGAAACGTTAACTTAACTAAACCCTCCATTTGGCTCGGTATCAATATTGCTACACCTCCCTGCGTTTGCTGATACACCATGACTCAAAAATAATTTTTATCCCCATTCAGTGCTCCAATTCGCTCATCGCCCACTTTAGAGTACTGTTCTTGCAGAGCAACAATGTGTCCGCGGATACATAGCATGCAAATGGTTCTGAATAAGGCACGTTCTTTTTGGTCATGTTTCTTGATAACCCCTACATGCTGTAATAATATTCAACTGCTCAATACTCATAGAAACGTGTTTTTATACTACATACTTGTAACCAAACACACGCTGAATAAGTTACAATGGCAGAAAATTTGTGTAAATTATACCCACAAAGCACATACATCGATGTGAATATGATAGCTTTAGCTGGTAACCAATTACATATAAAACGTAGCAAAAACATCTCACACAAACACACAGCGAGTTGGTATGTGGCCATGGCAACATGCGTCCAGGCCAGAATCATCCCCGTCAACACAATTATCCCCGAGTGAGTCAGAGGCCCGGCCGCTCCGGATAGCGGCCCGGCTCGTGTCATGGGCGCGTCCAGGGTGTTGACCGAGTTAGACACGACGGCAGATGTGCGGTTTCTATCAGCGGCGGAATCTCGGACATGTCATTCACCCGCACTTTGACACCACCCTTGATGAGCTTACAGTACACCGTGCCTGCATTTGAGAATACAACGTATACGTTTCCCTTTTTCTTTTCTGCCAGAAGGGTTTGGAAAATATTGAGCCTGTTCGTGGTGAGGAATTCGCTGATGAACAGCTGTTCGTGCTCACCCGCGGCACGGCCGGCCGGCCGTCTGAGAGAGATGCGCTCATAGTAGAGCCTATCTCTGACGGAGCCCCACCCGGAACGTTCGAACTTACACAGGATTTTCCCGTTCCCGATCCGTCGCGCTGTGGCCACGTCATCTCTGTTCACCGGCACGGAGGGGAAGTGACGTCTCAGGACGCCGATGACGGTGTCGACGACGTCCTCCCCGCGACGTCCATCGTCACCGCGATGTGACTCCTGTCTCGAGGGGCGCTCCGGGGCCGCTGGTACCGCCGAGCCCGAGAAGATGAGGAGTTATAAACCTTCCCTGCGCTTACTCATCCTCAGCGAAGCGCTCTCCATCTTTGTAGCACGCATCCTGCCGCCAGGCTGCGAATCTCTCGCACCAGTGCGTCGAGCTGTTGGTCACGGTTCTCGATGTGACTCTCGAGCTCAGCGACGCGGTCCTTCAAACTTGTCACCTCTATTTCCAGCGCCGTGGTCCTGGCTTCGAACAAAGCAGACATTTCTTCGTAGAAGACCGTCATCTCGGCTTTGATGAGTTCTCGGAGTGCGCCAACCGTCATGTTACTGACCTTGTCAGACTCGTCGGGTCGCAGCTGACCCGACGCCTTCCTTTTCTTCGAACCTCCTTCTTCCGTTTGTTTGTTGGCTGCATTGAAGTGATCTGCTATTGACCGGACAGTGCTACTGCCCGCCCGCTGGCCACGGCTGGCGCCGCCACTGCGGCCCCGCCCCGGGTCAGAGGAGGTGGAGCCGGGGCGGGAGGCAGAGCGGGCGGAGGGAGGACCGGCGCCAGCGCCAGCGCCGCGTCCGCCACCGCCCTTGTTCTTAGTGCCGGTCATTGCAGGGGACTTCAGACGAGGTAAGCACAGACAGCGCCGATTGCGAGAGCGTCGATGCTAGATGTCTCCGTCGCCAGCGCTCACGCACGTATTGTCCATGGCGTAACACAGCTGCTCTCTAGGTCGGATCACAATTCAAATTGAGTCTCCGTCGAGATACAGGCTCGCCCTATTCACACTCAAAAACTTAACCAATGGGCTTATTGCATACTGCAATATGAGACCTACAGAGCACCCAAGCTGATCGCCCGAGGCCACAAAGCTCACTAGGGCCCGAGAACACTGTCGCCACAGACCACCGAGGGTCAGCTAGCGGAGCGGCGCACCCGCACGTACGACCTGGCCCGCCTGCCAGCTGACTCACCGGACGGTCAGGTTAGCGACCGACGGTCAGGTTAGCGATCGACGGTCAGGTTAGCGTCCGACGGTCAGGACTCAGGTTAGCGATCGTATTTCGTCGGTGACGGTGGTTGAAGTGTCTGCGTCTGGACTCGTGGAGCGCTGAAAACTGGAGATGGCGCGGCAGAAAAGACGACTATCTATTCAGTATTTTGAGTATGTCCAATGACACAAAAAGTTTAGGTAATTGTCAAAAGCAAAGAAGTGTATGTTCATGTGCAAATTGCACAATCAATAGCCATTAGTGATTAGTTTGTCCTGTGAGGCACACAGTGAATTTTTAGGTGCATTTAGTGCCACACGCCACATGGCTAGTGAAAGTTTAGGCAGAAAAGATATAAATTAGTCAATGGCATTGTCAAACTGTATCATAATCATGGATATGTGTTGCTAATCGCAATATTGCTGGTGCCTGGTGCTATGCAGACTATGTGTTGTCAACAAAATTTATATCCTGGAAGAGAAATACGATTTTGATCAGGCTGGGTAAGCACTCTGTCAACCAGAGAAGAAGGCGGATGCTAATTTGGACTGTTGATGATGATGATGATGATGATGATGATGATGATGATGATGATAATGACGATGATGATGATTGATGATGATGGTTTTAGGGCGCCGGAGCTCGGAACTTCCTGGTTATGTGGCGATTCCGATGATGGTGATGAGCCAACTGCACTGATCGATCACGTCCCAAGACGGCTTTTTGCGTTCGAAGTGGAGGCCACTTTCCGGCGCAATGCAGAATCCGAATTAGAGGATGTTTTTGATGATGCTGAAGGTGCTGAAGAAAAGGAAATCAAAACCAGCGGATCCGGAGATACCAAGCAAAAAACGGCTGTGGGCAGCACCACCGTTTCTGGTACAGCTGTTCGGGCATCAATAATCCACATTGCGTGAAATTCTTTACCTCAAACCATCTCAGGTCAGGTCACCAGGCTAGGTCACGTGACCCTATCTCCAAAAGGTTTGCGGTCGTACCACAACCACAGTGTTAGGCCGATCGGTTTCAAACATACCACATTGCACGTCATAGGCACCTACAACTTGCATGTCTCGGATTTTTGTTATCGTTGACCTAAGATCGGGCCAATTTTGTGACCTCCCCGTTATAAGTCAATGGGAAAATATTCAAATGCTTCCTATTTCGAGGATTGGTACGAATGGTATCAGACCAATTTCTTCTTGATCACGTTATCATAGGCCATTATTGATGATCAAGATGCAATTTTTGTTAAGTGACCCGTACAGGGTTAACCAAGGTCATGCAAGGTCGTCAACACTTATTTGACAATAACTCTTGACAAAATGAAGATAGAGAGACGAAACCGGCTCCAGCGTTTTTGTCTCGTCAATATACGTCTCCCAATATGCGGCATGACCTACTTAACCGTCACCCTGGTGGGGGTCATTTTGAGCCCCCTGAGGTTTTTTCCAGAATAGTGGGAAAACGGCGGCGCGCAGCGCCACCAATTTTTGTATAGCTGTTTAAACATCAATTTCCCACACTTCGTCACAAATTTGACTTCAGGTCATCTCATGTCAGGTCACCAGGTAACAACAAGTGACCTAACCTTCCAAATTTTTGTGATCGTGCAAAGCCACAGTTTGTGTCCGAAAGATTGTTATCTTGCAGGATTTCATAAAGCCATAAGTATTGTTATAATGATAATAGATAACCTTTTCCTCATAATGCCGAAAAATACTAACAAAAAACACAGTCAAAATCATATCATTAGTAGCTTTCGCTGCGCCTTCATCGGCCATAAAGCCATTTATGGCTGATGAAGGCGCAAGCCGAAAGCTACGAATTAATTAATTTGACTTTGGTTTAACAAAAAAATCGGCATTATGAGGATAAGGTTATCTATTATCATTAAATAAATGCCTTACATTTCCCTCAAAACAGTGCTAAAACAAATACCAAACCATAAGTACCTACAATTGGTGTATCTCGGATTTTTTGCATCGGTGACCTAAGGTCAGGTAATTATAAGTGAACAGGAAAATAAACAAATGCTTCCTATTCAGAGAATATGCATTGAATCAGGCTGATTTTTTCAGAATCATGTTATTTTAGCTAATGCTGAATGACCAAGGTGCAATTGTTGTTCAGCGATCTCTTCAAGGTCATCTGAGGTCATAAGCAATGATTTGCTTATAACTATATTGATATAATAAAGATAGAGAAGAGCGGATGACACCAATGTGTTCGTCTCGTCTGGCCGCGTCGACCCATATGCAGCATGACGTACCTGAGTCACCAAACCATGTATATGTTTTAATGCGCATGGACGGGAAAACACGATGGTGTTCAAATAATTACTCCATCTTTTTTAGATAAAAAGCTATTCGGGAAAACATGTTCTACTAAAAAATGCAATTTTACCCTTCGATGAACTCTGGAGCCTAAACTATTGATCCGAGCTCAATTTTGAGGACATGCAATTGCATTTTATGAGCTTTCTATTTTTTTGTTCGTTTGTTCCTAGCTATTTCACGAGATATTATGGGGGTTGTCTCAATATTGACCTGAGCTAAAAATGTTTTCTGTAACTTCGAATGTCCATGTCGAGAGCTTTCGAAAGTTTTTTTTTTCCTGTGTCTTTATATTCCTTTTAGTTTTTGAGTTAGACGGGGGTCATTTTGACCCCCCACCATGGCAAAGTTGTCTCGGAGGCCCACCAGGGCGAGGGGTAAGTTAACACTTGACCTTGACCTGAATTCAAATTTATAAGTTGAACTAAACTGGTCAACATGAATATGATTTGATGGGCAAAAACACAACTTCAAAGCCTAGAAAGTATATGAGACATCATATAACGACCACAGTGTTCTTTGCTAGCGCTGACCATAGAGGTCATATATAGGTACATACTGCATACATAGAGAGGCCCTGTACATAAATCTGCGAAGTGCTTCAGTATAGGCAGGGCCTCTCTATGTATATTATATATATGATCGCTATGGCGCCGACAACCTATAATAATTCGGGTTTAAAATGCCTAATACGCCAATTGTTTAAGTACATAATGATATCATATCTGCCGATTGCGCAGTAAATGCCCAGTTAACAAAAACAGCTTTTCGGGGAAAATCTGATCTTATAATTCAGCTTGCCCGCACCGAAGCCGTTTTGTAGCAATCTTGCTAGTTTAATATTAGCTATAGTTGATATTCATAATGCGGCATCAATAGACCCTAAATAGTCATTTATCAACCAGACAAGAACAAAGTATTAAAAAATAAATGTCTGCTTTAATAGGTTAATTAAAAGGTTTTGATAACCCTAAGAAAGCATTAGACGTGGTGAGTATCAGATATAGCAAAAATACTTCCAAGCTCGAAAATGCGCGAAGGCTGTGACCGGTTGAATTAAATGTATGTCTTCCACCGAAATAGTCATGCCCTTTAACCCGCGCGGCGTAGGGGGTAAATACTACCCCCCCCCCCTCCCGGATTTCCGCAATAACTTGAAAATTATAACAGATAACGACATCAAAGTTTCAGTACCTTATCCAGCATCAATTTGACGTCTTCCTAAAAAAAACGTTTAGAGATAATGACGTTTTGATGACGTCATGTCATGCCATTTTGGGTTGAATAACGATCAATGTTTGATGCATCGTAGAAAACATAGCTTAAATGCAAATTGCAAACGCAAAATTGTTAAAGGAAGGAAATGTGATTTTCTACAAAACGGCAATTTCGGATTTCCAAATTTTTGGGTTTTTGACCCCCCCCCC
>VOPJ01009966.1:25723-98018 GCA_014673585.1 Semibalanus balanoides
GGCACGATTTTGTAACCCCCATATTATATATTCGGTATTTAAATTGCGCCGCGGAGCGGCGGAAAATTTTGCGTTTTATTCCCTGGACAACTGCATTCTTTCTGTTATTTGTAATATTGACCTGTTGTTGGTTTCCATCGAAACTTGTAGTTATGGAACAGAGGCAAAGCCATTAAACATTATTACCGATCGCTTTTTGTTATGAGGCTTGATCGTTTTTTTTTTTTTGGGGGGGGGGGGGCAAACAGGCCACTTTAGGCCTTGGGGGGGGGGGCCATGGCCCTAAATTCCCCCCTGGAATCCGCCAGTGCCGCCACCTCTACAGTCTACACCGCCACACCACCTGACCCCCCCTTCAGCCACTGACCTGTCACCACCTGGTCACCACCTGTCACCATTCAGTTTTGCTCCTCAACCATAAGCTGCTGACCGGGGGGAGGGTCAGCAGCAGCAGCAGCAGCAGCAGTAGCAGAGGGACTCCCCCCGGTCAGCAGCTTATGGTTGAGGAGCAAAACTAAATCATTTTCCGACGTGCCCCGCCCCCTGAGAAAATCCTTGCCTTGTAGATTATTACTACATGAAGTAACTACCTAAACTAGAATAATTATTTTTGTGTAGTGTAATATTTTACAATGCGTTCTAGTTGCAGTAACGAAACAAACACTTTTGAGAGGCACGACAAGGGAAGGCATTTGTATTTTTCAAAAAGTTCAAAGAGATAAAAATAAAAACTATGGATACCTACACACCGAAAAAAAATCCGAAATTCGATCCGATTTCAGGAGTTGAGGTTTTATCTTAACTTTGGTGATACCTGGCAACCAAGATATTTTTGCCCCAGCTGGATAAAATCCGTGGCGCCGCCCCTGCCACCCACCATGGTGAAGTTGTATCGGAGGCCACCAGGCGACCGGGGCTCAAATGTAAACACGAAAGCGGAATCTCTGTCACTACATGTTTGAGCGAACATTAATCGCATTTTTATGACAAGACGTAGCGGCTTAAAGAATGCATCTCATAAAACCAACGATGAAACATATTGGAAGATTCTAGGCTTGGTCAACACAAAGCAAGTCAAATTGAATGTTCATTATGAGCTCCGATATGGAAGGCTTTGTTAGCAAAGTTCGTTGTTTTTACTATACCTTTTGATTTATAATCTAGATATTGAGAGACTCGTGTCTGAAAATCATATTTTGACGTGACCAATGACCACACAGCGCTGAAACACGGACCAGTGTCAAACATATAATCGTATATTAAAAATGTCGGTAATTGGCACAAAAGAATCACTGAAGCATCTGCCATTATAGATATTGAGTTTAAGCACTATTTTTCATGTTTTTCATAATAATCATTATACTCATAATGATCATCCTTTTCAGAATCAACATCCTCTGGTTCGGAATTAGCGGACTCGTCTTTTGAGCTGTTTCTTGCAATCGGTTCAACTTCATCCGAAGAAGAGTTGTTGTCAGCACTATTTTCTTCATGCTTTTCATGCTCATCATTATATTCATCATAATGATAATATTTAATATCAGTATCCTCTGAATTCCCATGCTTACCGAGTGCATGCACGTGTTCTAATTGTGGGGTTTCTGTGCCAGATGACTTCTGGTCGACGTGTCGTGTTGGTCTTTCCGAAGATGTTGACATATGTATGTATGTATACAAATACAAATATGTATATATGTACAAATATGTAATACAAATACAAATATGTATGTATGTATTGTATGTATTGGTTCTATAATCCGTCCATGAAACATGGCTTTTCAGGAGTAGCGTCAAGCACACAGTAAAAAAACACAGAAAAAAGAGCATGCATCAGGATATGATGATGATTGGGGTTTAAGGGCGGGCCGACAACTAAGGTCACATGGCGCACAGCATGCATCAGGATAAAAACAGCAGTTGTTGGTCATGTTCGCAGCATAACACACATGGGCGGTGGGCACATACGTTGTAAATACAATTAAAAGTGTGTAAAATGAAAACGGTGCTAGATTAAGAGTGTAGATACAAATGAAAAGGTGATAAAGTGTAAATCAAATGACAAATGAAACAGGCGAATGCAAAAATTAAAAGTGTGATGAAATGAAAGGTGATAAAAGTGTGATAAAACAAAAAGGTGATACAGCGGATGCAAAAGCACCGGAATCAAACACCATACGGGCGGCCGGATCTCAGGCTGTCAATGCCTTCAGTGACGCACGAAACGCAGACAGTGTCGGTCGTCCGGTGACAGCCGGAGGCAGCTGGTTCCATGACGCGGCGCGAAACCCTCTCTGCGTGGACGAGAGTTTGCACCTCTGCAGTTCTAAGTCTCTGGCTTCGGTTGAACGTGTGGCCGGCGACCCGCTTGGATTCGAGGAACAAACATACGGCGCAATCGACAGCGGCCTAAACTGTGTGAAGTGCTAATTATACAACTCTAGCAGGTCCCTCTCCCGCACCAGCGCTGCGTCCACTCTTGTCAGAGCCCAGGGATCCGAGCGGGACTGACCTCTCCGACGGCCGCCCACCCTTCACGATTCGCGCATTGAAGTTGCTGATCTTTTAAATGGGCTAGCTGATTCTTGGTTTATCCGACCCCACACCAAGAAATACAGATATAGAATTGGAGGAAACGGATGCGTTTCATCGGTATATATAGCGTTTCTGGGTAACATGGTGGGAACCGGTTAAAGGAATATCAGAAGAGACATGCACCTTCTGACGATACTGGGTCGATTAGATGTCCAAGCAAGGGACATGGTCAATGGTCACGCTAGCAGTGCTTATGACGTTGAAGGTTTGGGACCACCCAGGTGTGCTGAGAAGTGGAAAATTGCTGGACTTTGTGACGGTCTGGCGGGTTCAATTACAAAATGAATGCGTCTTTCGGGTCATCTTTAAAATAATTTCGCATTAAACCATCGTTGCTGGTGTCAGAGCAGTTCAACGCGCTTTTTAATTATCAGATTTTGAGGTCGGTCGGGAGTGATCGAGCAGCTGGTGTCAACGGCGATATGCTATCACTCGGGACCGCTCTGGGTAGATGGCAGTAGGTCGTCGGAACAGGCTGAAGAGGATCGGCAAGCTATGGATCCCTTGGAGCACACGGACGAACCGGCAAAATCGCCTCGCCGCCTCTCACCAGCTGCCTCCGGCCGTCCAGATAGCTGCCGAACCAAGCCGGGTCGATGCCATACCATCCTAGCTTGCTTAGGAGGACGCCGTGGTCGACGCTGACGAAGGCTTTGCTGAGGTCAGCTGCCGTGATTGACGAAATTTCACCTCGTTCTGAGTTTTGGCTGATCCATTCGACAGCGTCGAGCACGGCGTCCTCCGTGCAGTGACGTATTGCGTCACTGCACGGAGCGTCGAGCACCTGCCTCCGTGCAGTGATGTAGAGACATATGTTCTTCACTTGACATTCGTGCATTGCAGTTGGCAACAGCTATGCATACGATTGTCACCAGTGGCGGCGTATCCGGGGGCAGAGGGGGCAAGCTGCCTCCCCATAATTTTGGAGCGGGGGCAATACTATGTTTTTGACCCCCCATAATTTCAGAAAGAACTTAACGTAAAAACAATACTGTTGGCGTCTCGCCCCCGCCAGAAGGCCGCCCCTCGAGTGCTTGGAGCAACGTGATTGGGTCTTTTTCCCAATATATGCAGTGAGACAATCGTCCCTGTGGCTAATGTGACGACCCACTGGTGATGGCAGGACGACCCATAGGCGAGTGACGGCGCCCTCTGACTAGTGGACCGGCGCCCTTGGCTAATGACGGAGCCCCACTGCACGGCTTGCATGACGCGCCCCACTGCCTAGTAGAACGGCCCCCTCTGGTAGTGACGGCGCTCCTCTCCACTGGTGACGGCGCTCTCTGGTAGTGACGGCGCCCCGATTGGCTAGTTAACGACGCTTCCTCTGGTAGTGAAGGGTCGCTCTGGCTAGTAAACGGCCTCCTCCTGACTGTGACGGCGCCCCTTTGCTAGCCTTTTTGGTACGCGCCCTGAGCTGTGACGGCGCTCCTCTGGCTAGTGACGGGCGCCCTCTGGCTGTACGGCGCTCCTCTGGCTAGTGACCGGCGCTCCTCTGACTGATGACGCGCCACATCTGGTTAAGTGACCGGCGTCCTCACTGACTTGGTGACGCAGCTCCTCTGAATGGGTGACCGGCGCTCCCTGACTTGGTCGACGCGCAGCCCTCTGATCGGTGCGGCGCATCCTCTGGCTAGTGCGGCGGCCCTCTGATGCTGACGAAGCCCCTCTGCTAGTGGACGCCTTCTCACTGGTGACGGCCCTTCGGGCTAGTAACAGCGCCCCTCTGGATATGACACGGCTCCATCTCACTGTGACGGCGCCCTATCTGGCTAGTGACGGCGCTCCTATGTGGTAACGCGCCCATATGGCTAGTGACCGGGCGCCAACTATGGCTAGTGACGAGGCTTCCTTCTGGCTGTGACGGCGCTCCTCTCACTGAGTGGACGCGCTCCTCTGCTAGTGACGAGCACTCCTCTGGTAGTGACGGCCTCTCTGGCTAGGTGACGGCCGCTCTCTGACTGTTCGACGGCCGCTCTCCTCTGCACTGGTGACAGGCGCCCCTCTGAACTGGTGACGGCGCTCCTTGACTGTTGACGGCGCTCCTCTTACCTTTTTTCCCCTTTATCTGTGGTTTTTCCGTGTGCTCCTATTGGGTTATGGGATGGCTCTTTTTTTTGAAAGTTTTTTTTTCTATGTGTGTGTTAGTGGTTAACATGCGCCCACTACCGAATAGGGAAGGCGCCTCCTCTGGCTTAGTGACAGCGCTCCTCTGGCTATGCAAGGCGCTCCTCTGAATGTGATGGCGCTGTCTGGTAGGACGCGCCCCTCTGGCTGTGACGCAGCTCCTCTGACTGGTACTGCCGCCCTCTAGCATGACGGCGCTCCTCTGGCTAGTGACGGCGCTCTCTGCTAGTGACGCGCTCCTCGACTGTATGACGCGCTCTCTTGAACTGTTGACGGCGCTCCTCCTGACTTGACGGCGCCCTCTGACTTGGTGACGCAATTGCTTCTCTGACTGTACGCCTCCTCTGGCATAGTGCGCGCGCCCTCGCTGATAGTACGGGTTCCATCTGGCTAGGGCGAGCGCTCCTCTGGCTAGTGATAGGCGCACAAGGACAACCATGCAAGATATCCACACGTATGTCGCCAGGCCCACGGAGAAGGATTCCTTTCCCATGTCTGTAAACTACAATATTCAGTGTCTTGAACCATAAGGCACCACGCAGCCAGTGTAAAAGGGGGCACCACCGGCCGGCTGTATCAGGGACACCATCGCGTTGCTGTACACACTAACCAGGGCACACGGTGTTATGTGGCTTCGGCACACCGCGCAGTGTATCAGGGGAACCCACCGCGCCAGTGTACCCAGAGGCACCACGATTGTATATGGCCTTGGTTTGCTCTTGTTTATTGGGTTTAGGGCGACTCGATCTAAGGACTTTGCGCCCATATATGGCCTTGGTACCACCGCGCCGGTTGTATCCAGAGCACCACCCGCCCGGATGTAGCAGGGGCCACACACGCGCCGTGTCTCAGGGGACCAACCACGACGCCGGTGTATCAGGGGCACCACCGCGCCGGTGTATCAGGGGCACCACCGCGCCGGTGTATCAGGGGCACTACCAAGCCGATGTACCATAGGGGACCACCGCGCCGGCGTACTAGTACCACGACCAGTGTACCAGGGCCAAAACGGCTCTGGTACACCGGTGTACCAGGGCCAAAACGGCGCCGGTGTACCAGGGGGCAGGGGCACCATGCACCGTGCCAGTTTGCGATACTGTAAAGCGAGTGGAGGCACTGGGCATCGTGCCCCCTTGAATCCAGGAGGATTGGAGAGGCCCTGGTGTCCCTGGTGTCCTGCTGCCCCATTGCATTGCTGAAAATCCACCTATTTTAAGCGAAATGGTGCAAAAATAAGAGATACAAACGCACCGCACGTGCGTACTGATAAATCCTCGATGTCACAATGTTTGTTGTTGTTGTTGTTGTTTTTTTGTGTGTCAAGAACGAACCGATAGGGACCACCATTTGGGCTTGTTAATAATGTATTTTCTAGGCTAAAAATTCATGAACGTATTTGCAATTGGTAAGTATCTGCACCCAAGCTGTTGTAACTTTGTGATACAAAGTACAAATATATATTTTAAAAAATAGTGCCACTGCGCCGAAATTCCTTCTACCTTTGCGGTGGAAGAATCTCATTGAGTGGCTACATGGGTGCCCTTGGGTTGATTCAAATAGGTTTTAGAACCTTTCTAATCGGACCTAATTATCCAGACAAAACAACAAATAAAAAAAACAAAAAAACAAACAAACAAAAACTGCGCCGCTCCGCTCCGCAAATCAGTGCTCTATTCCAGTACAAAGGGGTCTAATATAGACTGTTCTAATATAGACTGTACACAGTACACACTGGTGGCGGCAGGGGAGGGGGGGGGGGGCTATGTCATCGGGGCCATGTCCCATCCCCTTTGGCCTTAAATGGGAGGAGCAATATGTCTTTGGACCCCACCTTTTGTTCCAGACAAATCTCCTCGTTTTGACACTGCATCCTGGTTCCAATGGCTAAAACTAGTTCTCTAGCCCGCTCAGAACCTCAAATTTTGACGCCACTTCGCGGCGCAATAACTACTGCTACTGCGGGGCGGCATCCATGGGGGAGACGGGCCCATGCCCCCAAGCGTTCCTGCAAACCTATAATTTTCGCCCTCCCAAAAAAGGTCGACACGGTCCGGTCTCCACACCAATTTATCGCAAAAATATTGCAACAGAAAATCCAGCTACCCACCAGTCAAAAACGGGAAAATGTCGCGCTGCTTCGCGGCACATGCATGACACAAGTTTTGCAATTAAATACATTTGGAAAATGGGAAAATGAATTACATGGAGTGTCTGGCATAGGCTCTCCCTAGCGGTAATTGCTGGCCTCAGAGACCAATATTTTGCATCATACCGAGATGAGCAACCAGAAAAAGGGGCTACCTGAGGCTTGGCTCTACTCACGGTCTGGTTTCAATATTACAATTTATTTTCCACGACCTAAAATCAAAATTGTCACGCTGCTTTGCGGCGTCACATCAGTGACCTTTGTCATAACGAACTCATCGTCATCCTTTCCGGTTCGTTGTAACGCTGAATTGATTGAATTAAAAAAAAAAAATTGTCCTCTACATGGCCCATCTTATCCTCTACACCGCCTATATTTATAGGTTTTGTCAAACTCGTACAAATTTTGAGCCGCTTCGCGGCGCTAAATAACATCTACCTATACTATAACAGGGAAATCCACATCACAAATGCTAAAAGGATTTAAATACACGAGAAAGATGGGATACATGGAGATGCGAACGATGGGATGGAAGATGGATGAGACGGTATCGCCACGCAACATGATGGATGCTCCATGAATGTAAACTACAATAACATACTACATACAATTTTCGTAATTTTTTACGCAGACTCTCTACTAAAATTATGGCGACGCCCCTTGCGTACAATTGCAGACGACAAGCTCCATACTCCTACTCCACCCCCCCCCCCCCCCCGCGTCAACAAAATTTGTCGCTGACGGTCTCTACCCACCCACTCATCAACTCTTGGGAACAATATGCTATACGATTTGGCCGCCATTAAACCCACGCTAGTCCGCCCTGCTTGTATGTGGTGGTCTATTTGTGCTAATATTTTGTAGGTAAGCTTAAGTGCAGCTTTTGTCGCAAATTTTCCTCAAGTCCTTTCGCAAAATTCTGACTATTTTTAGCTCAAAAACATTTTTGAAGTCAGCACGAAACACAAAGCAATATGATGCACTGATATTGCATGCATAATATTTACTGTTCGTAAAAAACGGCTACCACCCCTGGTCACGAACCTCGACTACCCCCTGGTTAATTCTCCATCTGTCGTCTGGGCAGACACGTAGTCAGGATTTGTATAAGGGGGGCACGTCGGATTTTTTTTTGTTCCTCAGCCATATGCTGCTGACCGGGGGGAGTAGGGTCGGGTTTTCAGAGAACCATTTGATATCTAGACTGCCTGCCATTTATTTTGCTCTGGTGGGGGGTCGGGTGGCGTGCGACCCGTGCCCTTCCTTAGCACGTCCCTGGTCTGGGCCCACCCTAAGGAAGCGTCATTTTTTGCAAAATGATAAGGTAGGGCCCAATCTATCTTTAACAGAAATTTGAAATGCTTATGCTTACCTGCAACACCATAGGCAAAATGTTACAGTATAAAATATATTGTAGGGCCCCGGCCCTACCAGCGCCTGTAGAAACGACAACCCTGGCTACCTGGTTGGCAAATTATTAGTTAAGCATCATCGCGAGCACTTTAAATGATAAAAAAGGGTACGACTGAATTGCCACATACATAGGAATAAGCAACGTTTTGACAAATTGTCAAAAGTATTTAGTTAAAAATGCTGAACAGGAGCACCCGCAAATATAGTGGACCAATCCGTTCAGTTATCAGATTTGGGTATATAGGGGCACCCACTGCAATTGTGACACCTTAAATTTCTGACTCCGCCCTAGCCTCGCTGCCGCCCCCTGGATCAGCTAGTGGGCGCCCCTTGGGGTCCTGAAAAAATGTTTGCCCCCATCTGAAATTACGATACGCCGCCACTGATTGTCACTATGTATGGCAGCTGCATTTTTTAGAATCTTTTATTGGAAAGAGTGTTACACTCGGGCTCGGACTTTATATATATTGACGAAGGTGGTTTACTTGTGACAACTAGTGATTTAAGATTAAATGAACCGAGGAAAAACGGTAAACAAATTATTTCGAAATCAAACAATGTTCTTTGCTCTTTTAATTTTGATTCCTAAGAAAAAATGCATTAAATTAAAAAATGCATGCCGCATCCGTTGATTGGGCCAGTGCACTTCCGTTTAAAAATGCGAGATTTAGATCAGTGATCTCAAGGCCATAAGTGATCTGCTGTTTATGGAACGTCAAGGAACATGATATTCTGCAGCCGTTATTTTTTTTGTTTATCTATGGATGTTGAAAGTTTTTTAAGTTGTGTTAAATATTTTCACGTAGCATACATCATGTATTAATTTACGACAAATAACCAGTGTCTACTTTTGCATAATCAGTGCAGTAAAACGGTAGTTATTACTGAGACTCATGCACGCAAGCAAGCAAGATGAAGACGGACTTCGGCCCATTTGTAAGAGTATTCGGACGCTTCGTGTTCTCACTCACTCCGTCTGAATAATTTCGTTAAAGGGAATGTTTCACTTCTCTGAAAGTTGTCCAATGTACGCCGCTTGTGGTCAAAAAAATATGAAGTAATATTGCTGCCAACGATTCTGACATTTGTTTCCTCACTAACAGTTGCTCCAATTTCATGAAAAACTAAGTTTTAGTATTGAAGGCTGATGACGATATGAAGCGAATTTTGCGAAAATAGAATAAACCTTCACGCTGCAATATGTATTTGACTAGTGTAGTGGTAATAGCCATAGCCAAATGTAAACAAAGTCTACTTTCATCAACATTGATTTAAAGAGAGATGAAGACATCGGCTTTACGCGGCTATTCAAATACACTAGGGGCTTATTCGTACAGAATGTCAAAACCCCAAACTCATTTTACGTTTCGATTGGACCTCTGCTGGTGTTTTAACTTCCTAAACTATTAATTGCAATGCAATCGAGCAAATGGCCATTCTCAACTCAAAATTAATGTTTAATGTCAAACATTCCCTTTAAGAATGTGCTAAGAATAACGTTTATAGACGATTAAGCATTTCAAAATCATCGATAAATACCTCACAATGTGCATTTCTGCAATCAAGGGAATAAGGTACTGAAAACAGTATGACAGGGTTTCGGATTCCTTGACCGGTTTCGCGGCCAAAACCAGTCCAAAATCTGTGTTTGTGTTTCACTACAAAAAATATATCCGGGCCAGTTTTTCAGACGGAGTGAGTGAGACCGCGAAGCGGTCGAACGAACATAGTATTACAGATGGGCCAAAATCCGTCTTCATCTTGCACCCTTGCTTGCTTGCTTGCGTGGGTTTCATGCATAACTCCCGTTTCACTGCACTGATTATGCAGAAGTACACTCTGATAATTTGGTCGTAAAATAACACATAGTATAGGCCACGTGAAAATATTTGACACAACAACAGAAAATTGCATCATCCATAAATAAAGACAAAATCAATACCGGCGGAATGATTAGCACGTGCTTTGAGTTAAAATTCAGAGAATTATAAATAAAAATAACTAAGTGTCACAGAAAGGTGCAGGTAAGTATTGTTTTATTATTGCAACAAACAACAATGCTTATCAGTTGCCGGACACAAATGAAATAACTCGCTCCGTCTGCTTCATGCCATGCATGCTTTACTAGTAATGAGGAAGTCGAACCTTGACCCACTTATTGCACCGCAAACTAACAAGGAAGTATGCGCCGTTTAACTACATTCGTAACTGCCTCCCAAAACCACAAGGCAGATGAGTCCTGTGGCTCATTTTAGTCGTTATTAGTGTCGTCCTTCAGTGTGCTGCTGTGGGTCTCTCTGCACAGACGTGATGACCTATTGACGTTAGATCTTAGCCGAACCGACCAGAGTAAAAACTACATTTAAATAGACCAATTTAGTAAAAATTTCCAATAAAACTATTATTCTACAACACTTATCCGGGTTAAGAATAGTACAAATTTAACATGAATCGATTGAGCAAAGCCCTAGAACAAAAGGGTGTCATTGGCAATCTGTCTGCGAGCTATATTGGCGGTGCAATAAATGGTTTCGTGCTCGCGTGTTGTTGTTGACCTTGACTTGTAAAAAATCATCCTCTTGTAAAAAAAAGTTTCTACAAAACGCAGTAAATCGACTAGAAAACCAATACCTTTTGTACCTGAACATCCTGTCTACATATCCTATTGTTTTTCCTGTCGAATTAAAGGAAATAGTTCACCTTCAACATGGGTTTTGAACTAAAATAGCAGTTTTGTAACCCGTGTTGAAAAAAAACACTAACTGCAAGTTTTCTGGGCTGAAAGGGCTTACCCAGCAAATATATTTAACTTTTTTGTCGAAGGATGTGGGCTTACACACCCGGGCAGGAGGCGTTGTGGGCCCTCACACGCCTGGGCAGAGGCTGTACAGTAATTTTACGCGACTATACATTCGAATCTGATTTGCAGAGCCAGTTTGACTTTTCGGAGAGTACGCATATAGTTTTTTATGAAAATTAATAATTTTACGTCCTTCTGTCCCTGAAATGGCGCGATGTATGGCTATTTTTTGACATTATGTGAAAAGAAGTTTGTATTTGAAAATATTATCAAATTGCGTTAAAAATTGTGGAAAAAACTATTTTTTCCCTTTAAAACGCGTTTTTGTAAAAAAGCTGCGGTTTTTTCAAGGGCAACCGCTACGAAGACGAAGAAGTGGGTTAGGGATGAAATCTTCACGGGAGAAAAAATTATTTATTCTTTGCTATTTTCGATTCCAGGTTGACTTCCTCATTAAAACTTGGCCGGATATATTTTTTGTAGTGAACACAAACACAGATTTTGGGACTGGTTTTGGCCGCGGAAACCGGTCAAGAATCCGAACACCTGTCATGGGACTGTTTTCAGTACCTTATTCCTTGATTGAAGAATGCACTTGGTGAGGTATTTATCGTGATTTTGATGCTTAAATCGTCTATAAAACGTTATTCTTAGCAACATTCTTAGCGAAATTATTCAGACGGAGTGAGTGAGATCACGAAGCGTCCGAATACTCTTACAAATGGGCCGAAATCCGTCTTCATCTTGCTTGCTTGCTTTGCCGTGCCATGGTTTCAGTAATAACTCCGGTTTTAACTGCACTGATTAATGCAAAACAGTAAGACACTGGTAATTTCGTAAATTAATACATGATGTAATGCTACGTGAAAGTATTTAACACAGCTTATAAAACTTCAACATCCATAGATAAAAAATAACGGCTGCAGAATATCATGTTCCTTGACGTTCCATAAACAGCAGATCACTGATCTAAATCTCGCATTTTTAAACGAAAGTGCACTGGCCCAATCAACGGATGCGGCATGCATTTGTTTAATTGAATGCATTTATTCTTAGGAATCCAAATTTAAAGAACAAAGAACATTGTTTGATTTCGAAAGAATTTGTTAACTGTTTTTCCCCTGTTCATTTAATCTTAAATCACTAGTTGTCACAAGTAAACCCCCTTCGTCAATATATATATTAAGTCCGAGCCCGAGTGTAATACTCTTTCTAATAAAAGATCCTCCAAAATGCAGCTGCGATACATAGTGACAATCGTATGCATAGCTGTTGCCAACTGCACTGAACGGATGTCAAGTGAAGAACATATGTCAATAAATATGTCAACATCTTCGGAAGGACCAACACGACACGTCGACCACAAGTCATCTGGCTCAGAAACCCCACAATTAGAACACGCAGCATGCACTCCGGTAAGCATGGGGATCAACTCATTGAAACGCTTGCAGACGATATTAGTTACAATTAAGAATGATTGCGAAGACAGGGCATTTAAGCTTACGCATGGAATTAATACTGGTTGCGCGAAAACAGCAACAAAACGCACGTCAAAGTGCCATCTATAGAAACCCGACTAGATGTCAAAGTGCCATCTATAAAAACCCGACTGGATACCGTGTATTCACGCATGAATGAAATGATTTATACAATTGAAAGCGGTCTTGATTCATTAAGAACTAAGCATGAAACGGAATTGGGGACTAATTCGTCACTTCATATCACTGCACGAACCAGAAGATGCACAAACCAGGAAATCGCAAGGGAGATGATCCAACTTGATGACGAAACCAGAGGATACTGATAATGAATATTATAATTATCATAGACATAAAGAGCCTGTTGAGTATGAGCATTGGATATTGATGGAATGAAGAAAATAGTGCTGACAACAACTCTTCTTCGGATGAAGTTGAACCGATTGCAAGAAACAGCTCAAAAGACGAGTCCGCTAATTCCGAACCAGAGGATGTTGATTCTGAATAGGATGATAATTATGAATATAATGGTTATGAAAATCATTAAAAATAGTGCTAAAACTCAATATCTATATCGGCAGATGCTTCAGTGATTCTTTTGTGCCAATTACCGACATTTTAAATATACAATTATATGTTTGACACTGGTCCGTGTTTCAGCGCTGTGTGGTCACGTCAAAATATGATTTTCAGACATGAGTCTCGCAATATCTAGATTATAAATCAAAAGGTATAGTAAATACAACGAACTTTGCTAATAAAGCCTTCCATATCGAGGCTCATAAGTAACGTTCGATTTACTTTGCTTTTGTTTGACCAAAGCTAAGAATCTTCCAATATGTTTCATTTTGTTTTATGAGATCATTTTTAAGCCTTAAGTCTGTCATAAAAATGGATTAATCTTTGCCAAACATGTGGTAACAGAAGATTCCGCCATTCGTTTAAATTTTGACCCGCGCCCTGGTGGCCTCCGATACAACTTCACCATGGTGGGGATGGGGGGTCAAAATTACCCCCCGTCTAACTCGAAAACTAAAAGGAATAGAAAGACGCGGAAAAAGCGTTCGAAAGCTCTCGAAATGGACATTCGAAGTCATTAATAATATTTTTAGCTCAGGTCAAGAATGAGGTCGCCAGAGGTCACCAAAGGTCAAATTTTCCAGTTATAGGACTTCGCTTCAAACAACCCATAAATATCTCGAGAACTATGATAGCTAGAAACAAACATAAAAACAATCGAAAGCTCATTAAAAATACAATCGCACTGGGGGATCCTCAAAATTGAGCTCAGGTCAGTAGTTACAGCTCTAGAGGTTATCAAAGGTCAAAAATTAAATTTTTCGTACAACTTGGTTTCCTGAATATCTTTTTATCTAAAAATGAGCAGTTGTTTTAACACCATCGCGTTTGTCTCGTCCGAGGCGCTTTGAAACATATACATGGTGACCTGGTAAGGTCATTTTCAAAATTTGAACTCAGGTCAAGGTCATTTGGTGACCCAGGTAAGTCATGTTGCATATGGGGCAACGCGGCCAGACAAGACAAACACAGTGGTGTCATCCGCTCGTCTCTATCTTTATTTTATCAAGAGTTATTAGCGAATCATTGCTGATGACCTCAGATGACCTTGTAGAGATCACTGAGCAACATTTGCACCTAGGTCATCTAGAATGAGCTAAAAAAAAAATGATTCTGAAAGTATCCGGCTGATACAATGCATATTGTCTGAATGGGAAGCGTTTGTTTATTTTCCCTTCACTTAAAATGGGGAGGTCAGGAAATTGACTTGACCTTAGGTTACCGATGGAAAAAATCAGAGATACACCAATTGTAGGTACTTATGATTTTATGATATCCTGCAAGTTTCAAATCTCTCGGATAAAAACTGTGGCTTTGGCACGATCACAAACATTTTAGGAGGCAAGGTCACTTGACGTGACCTGGTGACCTGATCTGAGATGACCTGAAGTCAAACTGTTGACAAAATGTGGGCCCAAACAGCTTTACAAAATTTGGCGGCGGCGCGCACGTTTTCCCGCTATTTCGGAAAAACCTCAGGGGGGTCAAAATGACCCTCCCCACCACCAGGGCGAGGGTTAAGTCAGAAGTCTTCTTGCGGAAATCTTAAATGCGACAGAGTGAGATACAAAATCTTCAGCACACGGTAGGTACTAGGTAGCTAACTCAGTTCCGTTTCCCTGGTAACCGTTGTCAGGGCAACGGAGCTGATAATCCGTATGGGCGCCAAAAGACCATAAGCAGTCGACGGGCGCTAAGACCCCAAACACCATCATCAGATGGGGTCTATTTGTTAATTTACAGCATACTATCAACATGTCTGTTCCCTATAAATACAACTAAGCGACAAAATACAAAATTATCCATCTACAACAGGTGAAATTCACTAATCACTTTTTGCTGGCATCCCTATATGTAGCCTCTAACCACCCCCTCCGCCTGGCAACACAGTAAACGTAGCGTTCCCTGGCGCGCTGCAGTCGCGGTCCGTACCTGACCACTCGACGGTAGTGGGAGTGTCGCCCCAGCCGGTGGCGCAACTGATAGAAGATGTGCCGCAGCTCCATACAGATGATCAGGCTGGCCATGCTGAGGATGATGTTGCCCCAGAGTAGCATGTGTACGTGGTGAAGCAGGTCAATCACCAGCTCCGTCACCTCGAACATCAGCTCCGCCAGGTACACCAGGGACCCTGGTGGACACAGTAGAAACATTAGTTATGTACACTAGCGCCCCTGGCGGATACAGGGAGAAACATCAGACCAGCGCCCCTGGTGGACAAAGGGAGAAATGCCCACAGTGTGGACGGTATACGGTCAATTGAGCCAGAGACAACTGCGCCAGTGACAACTGCGCCAGTGACAACTGCGCCAGGACATCTGCACCAGTGACATGACCGGCCAGCCGGCCATTACCTGACCCTGACCGGTCAGCCGGTCCACGGCGGCCGCGCCGTGGCCTCTAACGTTACACCGGTCCCGTTCAGAGCAAATATACCTAATGCATACCTACAACTACCTCTAAGTATGATTTGTAGCAATCAGAGGTCGGGCCCCCGCTAGATATGGGCCAGAATACCGGGTTCTTGTGATGCGTGCACCTCCGAAATTTCGGCGGGGGGTCAGCTGACCCCTTTGATTTCTCCCGTCCCCCTGCGTGCGCCACTGGCGAGCTGTAACTGGCGGCTGACGTGTTCCGCGTGAGCGTGGCGCCGACGCAGGAGCCAGCTGCCTCCGGTGACGTCATCCAGTGGTCGAAATCCGTAGAGTTTTTCTTATTCAGGGTCAGTTTTTTGGGGAGACACAATGACCTGGCTTGCCCCCCCCCTTCTGAAGATTTGGCTGCACCCCTGCTCAGCCCTATATCTCGATGAGCTCATGCATCCACGTCCCCCCAACTTTAAACCCGCGGTGGAGCCCTTGCGGACGTGCAGAGCCACCCCACACCTGATTTGTGGAAAGGTAGCGGCTGAGAGGTCCCTAACCACTCACCAAATTCGAACACAATCGGTTCAGCCGTTTCTGAGATATGGAATATCAGCCTGGTCTTCTGATATTCTGATGACAGCGGCCCTCACTTTCCACGTGGCTCGTGCTTCTTCACTCTGGAAGACATGCTATACGCCAAGTACATCTGTTCTCTATTGAGCCGTGATTGTCGCATGTCGCTGCGAGCCTCAACTCCAGAGATATCGGCCCGGGTTTCACGGCGCGTAATTTCGCTATGTCTAAATCGACCATTTCCCATGTTAAACCAATGGCATCACTTGTACGCGTGATGCGGCCGACCCGTTTGTCGAATCAGCACCAAGTTCTAATACGATGGTGCGATCCTAAATCAGCGGACCTGTGTGCTAAATTTTGTGCACCTGCAGAAGTAGCCGTTTTCGAGCTTTTCGCGTATTTGTGGATGATGGATGGACAGACGTTACGCAATTAAAGACGATGCGGGTAAAAAACGCACCGTTGTTTGAGGCATTTACTGATCCTTAAATCAATTTTGAACAAAAACGAAAGATGAGGATGTAATTAAGATAAAAATTGTTGAAATGTCGTGGAATGCCCCAGTTGTCACTGGCGCAGTTGTCACTTGTCACTGGCGCAGTCGTCACTGGCGCAGTCGGCGCAGTTGACACTGGCGCAGTTGTCACTGGCGCAGTTGACGCTGGCGCAGTTGTCACTGGCGCAGTCGACACTGGCGCAGTCGACACTGGCGCAGTTGATACTGGCGCAGTTGTCACTGGCGTTGTCACTGGCGCAAATTCCCTGGCGCAAATGTCACTGGCGCAGTTGACACTGGCGCAGTTGACACTGGCGCAGCTGAGACTGGCGCAGCTGACACTGGCGCAGCTGTCACTGGCGCAGCTGTCACTGGCGCAGCTGTCACTGGCGCAGCTGTCACTGGCGCAGGCTGTCACTGGCGAGCTGTCAACTGGCCGCAAGCTGTCACTGGCGGCAGCTGTCACTAGCGGGGCGCAGCTGTCCTCCGGCGCAGCTGTCCAGAATCGAAACAGCAAAAAACACCAACACAAAACGCATACACTGGCGCAGCTGTCAACAAAAAACTTGGCGGCAGCCTGCTGCAGTGGATGGGCGGCAGGTGTGTCCCTGGGCCAGTTTGTCGCCTGGGCGGCGCAGTTGTCTCCCCTGATCCTGGCCTGTCAACTGGCGCAGTTTGTCCTAGGCAGCAGTTGTCACTGGCGGCAGTTTTGACACTCTGCAGTTGACAACTGGCGCAGTTGACACTGGCGTCAGTTGCAACTGGCGCAGTCGGACACTGGCAGCAGGTCGACCACTCGGCGCAGTTGATACTGGGCGCAGTTGGTCACTCGCGCAGTTGACACTGGCTGCAGTTGACACTGCTATGGCGCAAGTGTGAGCATGCTGGCGCAGTAGCACACCATTGGCCAGTTTGACATCTGGCGCAGTTTTGTTCACTGGCGCAGTTGTCAATCTGGCGCAGTTTTGTCACTGCTTTGGCTTTGCAGTTGAGACACTGATCTGGGCTGCAGTTGTCACCTTCTGGCGCAGTTGTCTACTTGCAGCATTTGACACTCTTGGCGCAGTTTTGACACTGGCTGCAGTTCTGTCACTGTGCGCAGTTGTCAACTGGTCTCAGTTGTCATCTTGGCTCAGTTGTCACTGGCCCTCAGTTGTCACTGGCACGCAGTTGACACTTCGGCGCAGTTGACACTTGGCGCCAGTTGACACTCGGCGCAGTTGACACTTTGGCTCAGTTGACACTGCTCAGTTGACACTGCGGCGCAGTTGTCACACCTGGCGCAGTTGACCACGGGCGCAGTTGTCACTGGCGCAGTTGACACTGGCGCAGTTGTCACTGGCGCAGTTGACACTGGCGCAGTTGACACTGGCGCAGTTGACACTGGCACAGTTGACACTGGCGCAGTTGACACTGGCGCAGTTGACACTGGCGCAGTTGACACGGAGCCAGTGTGGACATTGTCGACCGGTGAACTGACAGAACGCCATCCTGTACTCCAGCGATCCTGTTGGACAAGGAGCAGCATCCGCTCTGTCCGGTTCGTCACATCTCAGTGACACGCCGTCCCAGCAGAAACATACATACGTAGCAAGTGCCATTATCCAAGCGAGTCACCTTTGAATATGTGGATAATTCAATCGACTGTTCTGACTGCAGTTGATGAACATAACCATTTTTAATATGTTGCTTTTGGAAAACTTGTCCACCGTGCCCTTCTCTGAGGCACCGTATTCTGATCACAAAACAAACATCGGTATACTTCTTATCAAGAGAAACGACTGACCCTTCACTGCACCACGACACATTTACAAGGCGCATCCCAGCATACCGTCCGGACAAACAACCCAACCATATACCAGGATTAGCAGGCGGAATACAGCCGCTTCAGTATTTATAGCATACACCATTACCCGTATCAGTTGGCGGCACACATTTCCCCGTATGCCTGCTGATGTGCGGCTGCGGCTCTCCATGTCTGAGCTGGTGTCGCCCGCCCGTGTGCCCCCCCCGCGCGTCTCCGCGAAGGGACCGGTAGCATCTCAGACTGCAGCTCAGCCGACCTTCGGACCGCGGGAGGCCACAACCCGTCTGAGGCCGCAGCAGTCGACTGCAGGACAGGTCTGGTGGTGATGATGATGATGATTGGGGTTTAGGGCGGACTGACAACGAAGGTCACATGGCGTCCATGGACAGGTCGTGGGGAACACGAGGGCGAATAACAGGATATCTCCGCCCCTGCGCCAATGATGATGATGAATTGGGGTTTAATGGCGGCACCCCCCCCCCCCGGCAGGATATCTGTGAATAGTAACGAAGGACAGCACAGGTTGGCAGGCCGTTTCATCTATTCTGTATAACATACTATGGACAACTGCGTTAGGTACCCGAAGGATGGCGATGGCAATGTAGAAACTACTACCGTTCCTCGGAAAATCTAGCGGATGCATCAAAATCAAGGGTGTCACCACCGGTGGGGAATCTGGGGGGCTGGAGATTGCCCCCCCCCATATTATCTCAGATCGCTCTCCGGCTCCCCAGATAAACACGTTTTAACATCAGCCCTATGGAATTGAGGGGCAAACACCTGGCTGTCCTCACTCAAATTATGGGGCGACAGCCCTGGTCAAAATGACGTCACACCCAATTAACTCAGTTACGTGACGCTTACTGCTAGACATTTTGACTTTCTACTGTCACACCTTACTCTGATGACTCAATATTGACAGCCTTTCAGTAAATATCGTTGCTCAGTGCCATGCCACCTATATGCCGTGGTAGGAAGGCAGCGCCGGCCGGACGTGAGCCCGACTACCACGGCCGGCGCCGTTTGTATAGCGCGGTCCGACAGTGGTGCGGGCCGGCGGGCCAGCACACTGCACACTCGGCTGGCATGTTTGCCAGGAATGCTGGTGTCACATGTTCACACTCGACCGCCAAATCGACGCCGGCACTGATCCGGCCTTATCAAAGCCCCCGACAGGGGAGCCGAAAGATTTCTGATATGGTTACGAGCGAGCGCGAAGCGCGAGCGAGTCTTCACTGAATAACGGATTTTTCTCACATATAAGCGGTCGACCCGACCGGACCGTAACGCTTTCCAGAAGCTATATCTTTGGAATCCCGCATCCGATTGACAAGTGGTCTTCGACATCTGAAGTCCCATTCAAGCACATCATGTTATTGACATGTTTCGTCTTACGCGAGGGGTCAGCATGGCACGTGACACGTGTCGCGTCAGGGTTGTCAGAAAACATGATCCTGCTATAGCTGAGAAACTGCCGGACCGATTAAGCTGAAATTTGGTGCGGTTTGAGACCACACCACTGGCAATGTCACGCAAGTCAAATGTTGGGTCACACAGCACGTGCCCAGGTGCACATCCCTATTCCGTAACTAATGTCCTTGCTACCGGGTTTATTCGGGCTCGCTCGTCCTTCTCCGTTTACTAATTAAGGTATCTTACTGGTAAGATAGACGCGAAATCGAACAAGATTCATAGCACAGGAAGAGGCAGCAATCCTCCTGCCTTAAATCCTTCCTGCCTTCCTGCCAGCAATCCTTAAATATGACAGAGAAATGTCACCATTGGTGAGAAATGCCACCAAAGTGGTATAAACCAATTTGTTTACAATTAGTGGAATGCTCAAATGTGGTAGAATCGATTCTGGACCGAGTGCAGTCAGTGAGGGGGGATTAGACCTTGTGGCGATCACCACTTGCTACGCTTTCCGCAGCATATCTATATATGGCGTGACTATCAGTGACCACTGGCCAATGTGTCAGAATAGTGATTCCACTATCTAAGTTCGCGGAACAATTTTCCGACAAATTTGTTAATGCGTACACCAGTAATTTTTACGCATTTTGTAAATGCGTTTCTTCACAACTTATTTTCATATATGCCAATATGTGCATATATTATGATGTGGAAAGTTGATAAATCGTCGAATCGCATCTCCTGTACAGATAGTGAGTGACCATGATACGGGAAAATCGACGGATCGCACATCTGGTAACGTGTAAGAATGATTGATTTGCGCCCCATTCCTGACCTTGAGTGTGTTCGCCGTGCCAAAAGCAGCAAGCTATTCCAGTCATTGGCAGCTCGCGAGAACGGCAGAATTCCTATCGAAGCTCTAACAGTTGTGATATTGATTCACAATTTGTGTGGCCCATTTGCCGCCTGCCCTAGCAAACTATTTTGGAGTAAAACGCGACATAAATGTGCCAAAGCAGTATGCAAATGATTTTGGTAAGCATGAATCGTTTCACTTGACTACACTTAGATGTTCCCAAATAAAATATAATAATTACGAGTGAAAATTAGTGAGCAAAGTTAGTCATTTATCTCCACTTGATTGACACTTAAATCGGCGTTTTTATCTGCATTACCTAATACTTGACCACAGTGACAGGGTCCCTTCGAGTGATCCTTACATAGACCATCGCACGCCAATGTTCAAAACCTCCTCTCCGTCCAAAGCTCTCCAATCATATCGGCAACAACTTCCCGGTACATACCAATCCGGTAATGTGGGGATACTAAGGCATATCGTCAGGTATCACAGATCACACTGACTACTGAGAAATCACACCCCGGTATTAAGATATCACACTCGCACTATACACAGCAACTGAGATATCCTGAACTGAGGTAACTGAGGTAGGAACTGAGGTCAGCCCTCCACAAACACAGAGCCTCCTCACCTTTCCGCTCCCACTGCACAGTCTGGGCAACGTCATACAGGTGTATGGCGTACCGAATCATCGTATGGAACGCTCGGATCAGCAGCAGCACGCACTGAAACATCACAGACAGTCACTGAGTGCGGCGACGGTGACACGATGCGGTCAAAAGGTCAGTAAGAGCGATGAGCGCAACACAAGACGTTCGCTGAAATACCCAGCTGTGTACAGAGCAGCATGGCGGGCTAAATTTGTCCCCATCACTTCTGTCTCACACAAACATGTCTCACACTGTCACACTGTCACACTGTCACACTGTCACACTGTCACACTGTCACACTGTCACACTGTCACACGTGTCACACCTGTCTCAGCACAGACATGACAGGGGTGACAATGCACAGGAAACAAACGACCACTCCTCTTAAAAAACAACCGTGACGAAACCCGTACCCAGAACCAGCACCAACCCATCTACCCCCGCCCCCCTCCCTTCCTCACACAACAGTTGCAGGTTGTAGGCGGACAACACCACACAAAGCAAACCCACCGGACGCCGCGGCGGTTTGGCCAACCCCGCGCGTACCCGCTCTTCCCCAGCGCGTGGTTCCGCAGTAGTGATACCGCGTACAGAGCCCTGTCACGTACCCAGTTACCGCCGTTTCCGCAGACAGGCGGGCGGACGGACGGGCTGCACAGCTGCTGTTGGCACTTATAGAATCGAGATCGAGTTCCACTCCGCCACAGCTGGTTGGCCAAGTGGAATTCGATCGGCGCTGCGTACGTGCCAGAGTGGGTTCCGTTTTGTTTACCAGCTAGACTAAACACGCGCCGCATATCGTGGTATGCTCTGTTGAATGGCATGAATCATTTACTAGCTTGATCTGGTTATCGTAAGGAAAAAGACCGGATACAAAGAGGAGTACTTGCAAAGCAATGTTTCCATGTTGATGGAAACACACGAAACCAGTCGCTGTCATAACTCATATCAAAGTTATGCATGACAGACCTTCACAAAGGAAATATTGCATTAAGCTACAAGCATCAGAACAGTCCCCCCTCTCCAACAGCTTAAGGCGGGGTTCCCCAATATGCCTGAGTAACATGATAGTCATTTGGGCTCAGTGGCCCAGCAACAGCAGAGGATATACCGCGTCCATTTTCCCCGCCATTTGCCGACAGGCCCATCTTAGTGCAGGCAGCACGGAAAGACGCCGACCCCGCGCGACATCGGCCCACCGCCTCCACCTGCATTCCTCCCGTCACGTCACGTTACCCCTGAGGTCACGTGACGTCCTCCCGTTCTCCGCCATCGACCTATCGCCGCTGCCTGTCTGCGGCCAGCCCAGAGAGGAGGTGCCGTGCCCTGGGCCCCTGACCGCCCACCCGCCCCGCGATCATGGCAGTCTAAGGTGGCAAACAAAGCACACACAGGAAAGTCGGAGACCGGCCACTGGCTCGGCTGAGGCATGGCCGGGTGGCGCACCACTGAGGCGAGGCATGGTACGGCTTCGTGACGGCCACGGGCGATACCTGCAGCGCATATCACAGCATACAACTATGTAGAGCGTTAAAGGAAATAGTTCACCTTCAACATGGGTTTTGAACTGAGATAGCAGTTTTGTAGCCCGTGTTGAAACCCAGCTTCAAGTTTTTCTGGACTGAAAAGGGCTCGCAGCGAATAAATTTCACTTTTTGGTCGAAGGGATGTGGGCCATAAACGAATGTCAAGAATGTGGGCCACGGTAGGGCTATACAGTAATCTACGCGACTACTCTCGAATCTGAGTTGGCTGAGCCATTTGATTCTTTCGTTTGACGTTGCAGAGTACGCATTTAGTTTTGGACTAAACATCAATGATGTACGTCCTTCTTGGTCCCGAATGGCGCGATCATGGCTATTTTTGACAATATGAAAAGAAGTTGTATTTCAAAATATAATCAAATCGTGTTTGAAAAAAGTGAACTATTTCCTTAAACTAAGTTGTCACGGCCAAGTGAGGCATGTGCCTGACATGGCAAGAATCACCCAGCAGAGGCCCGACATCCAGCCCGCCAGACCAGTACTCCGACCAGGCACCGGCTCCGTGGTTCATATTCTGCAGCTCTATCATCAAAGCATCACACCGTCAGCTCGGCTCTCATTCAGCGCCGGCTCGGTGGCTCAATGTCTCTATATTTTGCAGCTCCTATTAGCACAGCAGCAGCACATGACTACCGACTCAGTGTCCCCACGTTCTGCAGCTCTGATCAACACAGCAGCGGCACACCGCCGGCTCAGTGGCCCCAGTCTCCAATATTCTGCAGCTCTAAACACAGCCGCAGCTGCACAGCCGCAGCTGCACAGCCGCAGCTGACTAATACATGAACCTTGACTAACAGGTCCCTGACTTCACAGGAAGCTCACCTCTGCGGCCATGAAGGTGAACGTGTTGAGACTGGCCGCTACCAGGCCGACATAGACGCAGATGGCGAGCAGGGTCAGTGACAGCGCCAGGATGGCCGTCAGGAGACACAACAGACGGCCGTGCGTCCGGCCAGGGGTGTTGGCTGAGAGCGAGAGCTGCCGGACACACGGCACACAATGGTCAGACGGGTCACACCGGGTCACAACGGGTCACAACGGGTCACAACGGGTCACAACGGGTCACAACGGGTTACAACGGGTTACAACGGGTTACAACGGGTTACAACGGGTTACAACGGGTCACAACAGGTCACAACGGGTCAGACGGGGTCCAGGTCACAACAGGTCACAACAGGTCACAAGGGGTCACAGCGGGTCACAGCGGGTGACAACGGGTCAGAAGGGGTCAGAAGGGGTCAGAAGGGGTCAGAAGGGGTCAGAAAGGGTCAGAAAGGGTCAGAAAGGGTCAGAAAGGGTCAGAAAGGGTCAGAAGGGTTTTCAAAAGGTTCGACGTCAAACGGGGTCACAGCGGGTCACAGCGGGGTCCAGCGGTCACAGCGGGTCACAGCGGGTCACAGTGGGTCACACAGGGGTCGTCCACCAACGGGTCACAACGGGTCACAACGGGTCAGACAGGGTACACGATCAGTCAAGAGCAGCAGACGAACTGGAGATGCACATAGCCCTGACATACAGGGTCGCGGTCAGACAGAGTAGGCGGACGGTAGGTGGACGGTAGGCAGACGGGGGTTCGGCCCGGGTTATCGGCTGACGAAACACAGCTGGGAAATACGTCACAACTCGGAGAGCTGAAGCACACCCAGCATCTGGGAAAACACTCGAAAGATTGCTCTGCCGCGTAAAAAGAAAACAAGTTCTCGACTGGAAAAATGAACACAAGAATAATGCAAATTCCAGCAGCACCCGGCAAGAAAACAACAAAGTACTATACAGGCATATGCAAATTATAACATTGGACAATGATTGCCCATTAACCTGCAGATTACTATATTAAGAACACTAGCGGATCCAGGGGGCGGCAGGGGCGTTAGCCCCCCCCCCCATATTGCCTGAAATGGACGACATTTGACATATTTTCCACTGTAGAGAGAAATCTAATAAAATTTTACTAAGGCATATTTGTCTTAAACCGTTCAGTAAGGTACAAGGAAGCAAATCCGACGAGTTTTTCGAATTTGATGACACTTTTTGAAATTTAGCCCCCCATGCCCAGGTTCTGGATCCGCCAGTGATTAAGAATTGCATATTGTAGTAAGAAACTCCCCGCGCTTAGGAATACGTATCAAAACCACTCTGATCATCCCAGCCTTGAGACTGGTCTGGATGCGTCACCGCGACGATCTCGACTCCCCTCTCCACCCCGCGGCGGCCGCCCCCAGTTAGCATAACCGGTTCTGGACCACAGCACGGCACTGCTGCATGACAGTCTGTCGCTCCCTACTCTGTACTCACGTATTCAAACCGATCGCGACAGAGCTGGGTGAGGAGGTGCAGGAAGCCGAGCGCCGAGAACCAGGAGCACCACAGCACCACCTGCAACGGAACCAGACGGAACCACACAGTGAGAACCAAACACAGAACCAGGCACACAGTGAGCAGCACAGCACCACCTGCAACGGAACCAGACGGAACCTCACAGTGATAACCATAAAACCGCCTGGAAAGAAACCAGACGGAACCACACACACAGTGAGAACCACAGCACCCCCTGCAACGGAAGCATACACAGTGAGAACCACAGCACCACCTGCATGGAATTATACACAGTGAGAACCACAGCACCACCTGAATGGAACCATACACAGTGAGAACCACATAACCACCTGAATGGAACCATACACAGTGAGAACCACAGCACCACCTGAACGGAATAATACAGTGAGAATCACAGCACCACCTAAATGGAACCATACACAGTGAGAACCACAGCACCACCTGAATGGAACCATACAGTGAGCACCACAGCACCACCTGAATGGAACCATACACAGTGAGAACCACATATTCAGATTCAGATCCTTTATTCATGACAAAACCAGTAAACGTGGATTTTCATTGTCACACACACACACATACTCACACACCCGTCAAGGGGCACGAAACAGGGCGAGGTTCCAAAACCGCCATTATCACTCTGCGCAGACCACGACCTACTCATCACCATAACTGGTCTCGATAGAGATATCTCCTCAGTGGAGCCTAAAGTTTTTTTTCGCTGTTGACTCGTTCGAAACACGGAAGGATTGGCATAGTCGTGCACGGCGCATAACATAAAGTCGAGGGCCTGCCTTCCGTGCGTATTCTCGGCAACACTCGGTGGCAGCACGGGTGTCTGGGTAGTTGGTGGCTGTGCCAGTTTGCCGATAGTGCTGACAATTCCTCTGGGTCGCCTGTGGGTGTGGTGAATGTGTACCATACACATTCGGTGAAACTTGAAAGATTCGTTTGCATCCACCATTTCAAATTGCGGAGCACGTCGTTAATATGGGTTCAATTATTTTCGACGGCCACTGATGACGCGCACGTTGAATTTAGAAGCTTTCTGTACTCTGTGAAAGTTGAGGTCCGCTGCATGTACCGTATATGAATACAATACCCTGATAGCTGAGTTTTACTAGTGGCTTGAACAATGATTTGATGTATTTTTTTGGGGGATGACATGCTTGGCATGCCATCAGTGTCCTATGAGGATGGCCAGTACATTTGGCAGGTAATGTGAGTACGTGAGCCTTGTAATTTGAGATGACCTGTCCATGATCACTCTCCAAGTTTCTGCAACGTCTGGAGGTCGGGAATGACGGTGCCATGACATCAGTTGTGACAGGCGGCAGGCCATCGGATCAGAGCAGGGGTGCCAAGTACAAGTACCTGCGTTTTCGCCGCATTAAGCTTCATACAGTTGGTACAGAACCCTTCGTACAGACACTAGACAGCACGTTCTATGCGATGGATAATATCTGGCATGTCACACTTTTTACCAGTAACAAGCAGCTGTGTGTCATCAGCAAACTGGAAGACGTGTACATTTTCAGCACCACCTGAATGGAACCATACACAGTGAGAACCACAGCACCACCAGAAACAGAGAGAGCTCTGTGAGCCGCTGTAGCTCTGTGGGAGAGCGCCGGACTTCTGACCTATCCCGGTAGTGGCAGCCCGGGTTCGAGTCGTTTCGGTGCTCGCTATTTGCTCCTGACTCGGATGGCCTGGGGCCGGTGGCAGCGGTCGCACTCAAAGTCAGGTGACGTCAGCGAGCGGGGCGGACCGTGTCCAGGTATGTCGGGCACGTGAAACTTCCGTCTCTAAATTCTGCCGGCCAACAGGAATTGCGCGATCGGGTGGTGAGGTCAGGACCAGCGCAACAAGCTCTGCTTAGCGCGGGTCCTGATCTCGGAAAGCCATCCATAAAAACATTCAGACTAAATTTATAAAAAGAAGAGAAAAAAGAGACAGGCGGAACCACACACAGTGAGAACCAAACATAGAACCACGCACACAGTGAGAACCACAGCACCATCTGGAACGGAACCACACACAGCCAGAACCAAAGCACCGCCTGCAACGGAATCACACAATGAGAACCACAGTACCACATGCCTGATGTTTAATTACAGCCCTAACTATGATATGGGCCATATTCAGAGGGTTCATACATGTTTACTCTAAAATTACCGTATAATTAAGAGCGAGAGAGAAGCGCGCGGGAGTCTTCACTGAATACGGGATTTTATCACATAAAAGCGGCCGACCCAGCCCAACCGTAACGCTTTCAGAAGCTTATATCTTTGTGATCCCGCATCCGATTGAAAAGCGGTCTTCGCCATCTGATAGCCCGCGGTCAACCAATTATGTTATTAACGTGTTTTAACTCACGAGGGATCAGCATAGCGCGTGGAACGTGCCGTGTCAGGGGTGTCAGAAAACGTTATCCTGTTATATACTTATAGCTGAGAAGCGGCTGGACCGATTAGACTGAAATCTGGTGTGGTTTGAGACCACACTACTGGCAATGCCATCGGGTTTTTACGGGCTTGCTCTTCCTTCGCCGATTAAGCCGTCTTACTGGTTACTATTATGGATTTCAGACCCCGTGAGATCCCTTTTTTTGGCGATAATTTGTTAAGAAATGGCCAAATCCGAATAGAGTTTTCGCAGAGCCTATTTCAGCCCAGGCGCCAATTTCTGTCCGTATAGTCTGTTAACAAAAATCAAAACTTATGGTACTTGTCATTGACTCGTAACGTTACGATCTGCTCGGTAGCCCATTCCCACAGTAGAGGCTACCGTGACGTAGGTTGTGACCTTCAAAGCACATGCTGTCTTATCGTCATCATCGTCGGTAGTCACGTGCTGTTGAGGTCACAATTCACAACGTACGTCACGGTAGCCTCTACTGTGGGGTCACTGGGAATTGGTTAACCGAGCAGATCTTAACGTTACGAGTCAATGACAAGTACCATAAGTTTTGATTTTTTGTTAACGGACTTTACGCACAGAAATTGGCGCCTGAGCTGAAATAAACTGTGCGAAAAATTGATTCGGATTTGGCCATTCCTTAACAAATTATCGCCAAAAAACGGGGTCTCACGCGGTCTGAAATCCATATTAATCGACACTGCCTACTGTAAAACGCAGCTGATATTGTACCGAGCAGCGACAGCCGCGATCGACAGCCACATGATCGACAAACAGCTGACTATTTACTCTGTTTGGTCCATTCACCGCACGCTGCTGACGTCACACGCAGGGTGATCGAGGCGCGTACACGCCCCAAGTACGCATCTACGGCATCCGTACTTGGACGCCGTACTTGGATGTACGGCAAGCCGTACTTGCGCATTCACGGTACTTGGTAAGATTGGGTCCAGAAGGGCTGAGTCACCAGTCAGTAGCTAAAGCCTCAACGTGCCAGCTCAGCATCCTCTGGGATGACTCAGCAGCCTCAGGGATGTCTCAGCAGCCTCTGGGATGATTCAGCAGCACGACTGTCCGTCACTCGGCGACAGGCCGGGGTGGTCACTCGCGTCTGAGATCGCTTTAGCAGGGCCGTCTCGCCGTGGCGTGTGACGTTTGGACTGTCTGGTGACATATGACATCACCCGCATTTCCTGCACCTGCGATGTATTTTCTCCAAAGACCTGCGACGTGACCGTGATGTGATGATAATAGGGATGGTTCGTGTTGATATTCGCCACAACTGCCAGATGATATGGTGAGCTCCAACACAGCAAGCGCTTAAAGTGCACAAGCATGCGCGGAACCGGGCCAGCAACTCTGAGAAAACGACGCAGATCAGTGATTTTTTTTCAGCTTACCGTCGTGACAAATCTATTCACCATCGCGACAAATCCGCTTACGAAGGGAACCCCCTACTTTTACTGAAGACCTCCGCAGCGCGGAGGTTGTCTCAGGATTGTCTAAGACAAGGACGCAGTCCAAGATAGCAGGCGCCAGGCACCCATATCAAGGATGAGAGTATTATACAGGATCAGCATGACCTTTTCGATCCGTTAGCACGTGTTTTATGAGACGAGATCTTTGACGTCACGCCAGCGTTCAAAGGACCGTTCGATGTCGTATGTCAGCTGCAGACGTGAAGCTTCCGCAGACATGGCTCAGCACAGGCGATTCCCGGATTATAAAAAGCAATACATTTGTATGGAATTCGTCGAACATTTCATATCGAATGCATTTATCATCTTTATCATGATTTCATAATAGACATTTGTAAAATTCAGAATTGTTGTCTGATGTTCGAAGAGTTTGACGATTCAGAAGCGCCTTCTCTCTCCGCTGACGGACGAAAATGTATCGTATAACAGATACGGCAATGTATTGAACGCGAAAAGTGGAAGATCCCAATACCTATCACTCGAAAGTAGCTGCATTGAGCGCACGTTGGTGTAACTACGTATTTGCAAGGCTATCTTCTTCGCTTTGCATACAGGAAACATCCAGGGTTGTGGCCCAGGTTTCCGGGCCCCAAAACAGCAAACAAATCAAAGTCAAAACATCAATGACGATCAAGATTCCAACGCATTCGTGACATTCCACGTCGCCAGTCATAAACTACCACCCATCTACGTTGTTGCCGTAAGTTCCGCTACCCCGACAACACACGACAGTAAACAGATCCACAGCATATATTTACCATACTGCACTGGCAGCATCTACCTATCAACAACCACCACTGCCTCAGACCTCACCTCATCCATATGCTGAACGTTGATGACGCCGAAGACGAAGATGAACTTGTAGAAGACGAAGTTCCAGAACTTGTCCTTGAGCTGGGTCTGCTCAGAGACGCGAAGCTCACCGAACATGCTCTGCTGTATCGACTTCCCCAGCAGCACCAGCAGGCAGTAGGCCATGTTGATCAGAGTCTGAAGCGGCAGACACACAACACTCAGTACCTACTGGAGTACGGGCAACGAATCGCCACCGGCTGCTTGGAAAGTGTGGAAGAAAAGCATGCCGTTATGTGTTATATTGCAAGTGCTTTACAATTTAGTAATTTTTCCAATTTTGTATTACAATTTACAATTTAGCAAGTGCTACACAATATTATGCAAGTGCTTTATAATTTAGCATGTCACGTAAGAACAATATACCGGGAGTTATCAACAATGCATATCGGTTTTCGACAAATCAGGACAAATACTAAATAGAGGAATGATTGTGGCAAGATTAAGGATCCAACAAGAGATCAAAATCTTTATCAAGGCACACAAAGATCGAAGATGACGTCGTAATGCAACACTTTAATCGAGAAACAAGATGCGAGCAAGTCGGCACAGAGGAACAGACTCGGGATGCCTCTCTGCGAAGTACAGAGACCCCTCCAGGCAGCGGCACTCACCCAGACGCAAAGCGGCTCGTGGATCATGAACGCCAGCGTCTTGACGAGGTTCGCCTGTATCCCCGGCTCGGGCAGCTCCCTCGTCCACGTCTCCGCGTCGCTGTAGTAGATGGTCGGCGCGTAGAACACACTCGAGCTCGCTGGCGACTCCGACCCGCGCTCCCCATACTCCCCCCAGTCGGTCGCCTCTGTCGGCCAGTACAGAAAGTCAGACTTCAGCTTGTGTCGCAGAAACTCCTGCAGCAGCGCGCGCTGCGTCGGGTACGCGATCAGGAACAGGAAGTAGTCCCTGGCGTGCGTGCGCTCGTCCCAGGAGGACTCGTTCAGCGGCGGCGGCAGGAGACACCGGCGCTGCAGAGCCTCCGCGTAGGTGAGGCGCGAGACGGCGTCCGTCTCGAACCGCTGCTGCGTCGTGATGGCGAAGTAAGACGGAGCAGAGCAGGAGGCCCACGCTAGGAGGTGTAGGCGGCAGTTTGGTAGGGGGAAGACGGTCCCATCCATAGCGCAGGCATGGGCGACGATGGCGGCGAACGATGATCGGCTGACGAATGACGGCGACGATGACGGCGGGCGTGCAGAAAGTGGTGGGTTCAGATGTCAAGACAGCATGTGGTTCACTGGACTTCTGTTTGGTCCGCTTTGTGAAATGGTTGTTTTGATCGGCCTGTGAATACAGAATACAGCACAGAGTGACGGATTGAGACCGAAGGAGACGATCGGAGACTGACGGGAGCCTTATAATGCGACTAAACGTATTGAGCACACACAGGGTAAGATTCCCAACACCCGCACGCCCCGAGTGAAATATACAGCGGCACAACACTGACCATTGTAACAGTACACTAGCAGTCCAAACTCATCCAGCTATAGAGGAGTAATCACTGGCAGTGAGACTTTTTACCAGAGAGGCAAGCTTCGATGGATATAATTTCGATAAGTATTTATACCATCACAATCTAGTAGTCAATACAGAATTATGCAAAAACGAAGTGTTTATTGAGGTTTAACCCGAGCTCCGCTGGGAGGGGGGGGGGGGATTCTGCATTCACGTAGCGGGGTAACGGACTAAAGTAACTTCCGTTACAATTCTCGCAAAGTAACGGAATAACGCATAACGGAACTACTTTAATGAGTAAACGGAGTAACGAGTAACGGAACTGCATTTTTAGAAAACGATGCCCACCACTGCTTTCGTCACCGTAATATCAAACTAGAACGTGGTCAAAACAAAGCACACGCACGCAATTACACCCACCCACACACGCACAGTCACACAGCAAGTCACACAATTACCAGCACACGCTAGTCAAAACGAAATATAATCTTCCATCGACGAGACACGAGGGTTAACCCTGAGCTGACCGGCCATCGCTGAGGTGCCGCCTCAGACGGCGACTCAACAGGTGCGGAAGGAGCCGCGATAGCTCGGGTGGCAGGGCGTCGTACGACGAGGTCCCCTGCACTTCAACCGAATCTTCCCCATCTCGGTGCGTGCACAACGATCTTGTGCTTTCAGGGTCGATTGGTAGATTTAATCTCATGTTATAACACCGTTATATAACCCCGTCAGTATCAGCAACTAGATCTATTAAACTAACCGGTTTCATGACATTTACTATTTAAACTGAACGGCGACAAACTCAGAAAGAAGCCGGTTTTGTGAGTAAGTGAAGGTCGGGCAAATAGGTCACCCGGTAAACGGACAGAAAAATGTATCCGTATTCGCCGCTGTCACGTTCGTTCAAATGCCAGGGTCAGACACTCATCATTGTCCCGGCGACCGCGCTGGTCTGCTCCATTGTCATCGTTGTCACACCGACATCCTCGCACCCCCCCCCCCTTCGCGACACACCCACAAACCATGGCACTAAGCTAACCGGCTCCAGGCTGTGCAGAAGCGGTGGGCTGCGTTGAACCAACAGCTCGCCGCCAGCCCGTTGGCACCGGGCAAAAACGTTCGCCAACGTAACCATACCTGGCCGTGCAGAACAGAAGGGCCACGTATGACAACGGTTTCGACGGTTTGAGTACGCCGTTCTGTTTTTGCATTGCACCATATTGCCCTTCTCAACCCCTCCCACACCTCAACAACATAGCGAGGGCTGCTTGAAACGTAGGACTCCATCGCGACAATAAGAGAGCGCGCTTCACACATGGTGATGGCACTCGGCCGCTGCAAAAGAGTAACCGAGAACACGAGACGCAGCTACAGTGTTTGTGCGGTCGTCATGCTTAGTTTCCTCCCGACGGCCGACCGCGGGCGTGTCATACACCATAGCTGGCCGATGAATTACAGGATAAACAGACCACGACTGAAACGCAAGCCGACCACCAGACGCCCTTGTAAGCCACATCAGCAATGACATAACTATGAGAAGACGTTAGCGAATGCCGACGGACCATCAATACACTGGCAGCTTTCCGTGAAGGCGGCAGCAGATCTAGCGACCAGCTAGAGCCCCCCCCCCCCTAATACCGCACTAACACCAGCCATCGGGAGGCTTCAGCAGTCCACCCGGAGACAGGACATGGACCACGGCATCGTTCTCAGTCGCCGGCAGGCGTGGCATCCTGCCGCTGCTTTCCTGAGGCAGAAGAGGCTGCGGTCGGGCTGGTCCAGGGCTCCAATGCTGACCGAGCGGAAATGCGACACCAAGGAAGGGTCGGACAGTACGCCGCCGCCGGCCACCGACTCAGCCCCCCCCCCCCCTCCCACCACCACCCCCGGGGGCGGTCTGGTCAGGACCGGATGTTCCCCAGAGAGACAGCAAGGCCGGGACGTTAGCAGGACTCAGGAGCCAGCTGTGTTGTGGGGACTAACATCCGGCAACGATTTCATGTCCTACATAAGGGGAGTAATGATATTCTCATTGAGGAAATTATCAATGTCCGAAAATTGCAGATCTTATGCTGTGTGTCAACACTAGTTGAGACTGTGAGCCGAAATTTCGCACCATCCACCTCAAAGCACGCTCAGTCTTCCACTAAAACGTGATGAAACTGAATCTCATGACTTTACGGCTTATAACACACCCACTGGGCGGGTCATACTATCGGAACACGCTCATAATAAATCCGACATCACTTTGAACACGATCTTTCAGCAAACCTGGCGCCACTCCTGCAATAACTTAACCTCCGGAAGCGATAAACTTCCGGTCTGACGTCAGCCAGAAGGACCAAGCACTTAGCACCGTATCCTTGTTGGGATCATGGTGCTGGAACTCTCACCCTGTTCCGAGGGTTATTATATGGGGGTCGGTCGACTAATTCAGCGGCCCGCCCAGGGATTTGACCCCGTGTCACCGGCACAGACGACAGGAATCTTGCCCCTGCGCCAGATCGCACCCCGACATCAGCCATCTCTCGTCTAACTGCGCCACCACTGCCGCTACGACGTGCGCGGTAGCAGCTGTCGCCGGCACCCAGCCCGGCGCCGCGGCCGGGTCATATCATAATCTCATTAGTCGACTCATAACTGGCGAGACGTTTGGCGTCACCGGACGACGGCGGCGGCAGCGGCGGCGAGCTGCAGGATCAGGAACGGGAAGCTGGAGGCCGCGCCGGGGGACCAGTCGTGCTCCCCAGGGGCCGTCCGGGCCGGACCTAATTGACACCGGCCCCGGCCCCGGCCCAGCGCCCGGCTCGGGCGCAACACTCCCGCGGGATTGCCAACTCAGAATCGATCGCATGGGAGCGACGGTAGCAGCAGCAGCGGGCGGCGGCGGCGTCGGCCGGCGGCGGCGGTGGAGATATAAGCTTCTCAAAAGCGTCGCCACGGGTTGGGTCGGGTTGGGTTGGGTTGGGTCGGGTCGAGTTGGGCCGTTCATAATCATATTTTTCCGATATACCACGTAAAGACGAGCGAGCGCCTTCGCGCTCACTCGTAATAAGAGGGACAAATACCACAATGAAAAATCATAGGCGTACTCAGGGATGAAAAATGGTGGATTTTCGGATAACAAATATATGCTGTTTGTAGTTATTTGGGACGATAGTAACGTCACGTGTGGGCTTTGCTACTGTAATTGGTAAAAAATGCACATAGGCGGAGCCAGGTAAACAAAGTGGGAGGCACCATGTGTGGAACGCCTCTTGTCATCTTACTAATTTGAAGTTCAGACATATTTGACAGAGCATATCGCCTACCATTTTATGTACCTGAGTGCGCCTCTGCCCCAAAATATTATAATCCCAAGTACGTACGACGTATATAGCAGTGACATAGCTTCTGACGCTTTTATTCCACCGCAAACTTATAATCCCAAGTACGTACAAAGTATATACCTAGCAGTGGCATAGCTTCTGACGCTTTTATTCCACCGCAAACTACGAAGGAAGTATGCGCCGCACAACCGCATTCCAAATGGCATCCCCAAAACATGAGGCTGGAGCTTTTGGTTTGTGGACCAAGCACCGCATCCTCTTGGGATCATAGTGCTGGAACTCTCACCCTGTTCCGATGGTTATTATATGGGGGCCGGGCGACTGTTTCAGCGGACCGCCCAGGGATTTGACCCCGGGTCACCGGCACAGAAGACAGGAATCCTGCCCCTGCGCCAGATCGCTTGAGGCTGGAGCATGAGCATGGCATGAGCCGCTTCTGCCGGACCGATTTTTTCAAAATTTTGACACAACACGCGTCATTCAATTCTAGGAAATTTCCATAAGTTTCAAAACGCTAGGCGTAACGGTTTAGAAACGGCAGGCGAAAAACTACCGGGGGGATAGAATCTGTCCCCCGCAGGGAATATGGTTAAAGTCCGCGTCGCATCGCGCACCACGACAAGTGCATAATAGTCAAATCGCGCCATTCTGTCCATACTCAGCTTCCATATGCCATACAAATTTACTTTTCTCTCACTTGTTTACTTTATTACTCTCCTTTTGCCGTCGAAAGTATGTGGAAAGTATGTGCTTCTAATACAGAGAAGAGTGATCGTGTAAAAAGTGTGGGGCGGGCGTCGCCCCCCAGCTCCAAAGTTTTTTTTTTTTGGGGGGGGGCGAGTTGCCCCCTATGCCCCCCCGGTTCCCACGTCCCTGACTGGTGATGGTTGAATGCGGAGTTGCGGGTGCGAAGGCTCGCTGTGGCTTGCATGCCGACAGCCATGAGAATAAGCAAGCATCGCCTAGGGTGATACACTACACCCTCGCGACATGCCTGTCAAACCCTAAGCAGGTATTCGAACAGGCGTGCCAGAAACCTGAGCATACGAGCATGCTTTCAAAGAAAACTTGACATCATTGACCTTAGCAACACCTCATGACTCACTGACATAAGTGCTAAACTTAAGAGATTCTTAATTCAGGAATACAAAAAATGAAATAATGACAGGTAAACATACCTCGACTAAAAATATTATTTGTTTCAAAATGTGAATCACTGAAAATGTGATTCGTTTAAAATGTGATAATTTAATGTGATCATCCTTAACTTAACTTCATACCATAAAGAACATTTGCCTCCCAGGGACAAAACTAACCACGCTTACTTGTTGTTTGTTGGCAATACTTGTTGGCAATGCCTTTACAAAAAGCAGTGACCTTCACCATGATCTTGCATCACCGTGACCTGACCTGATCTCCGTGATCTTGTGAATGCAAAAAGCCCATATGGACATTGCAGCAAAATTGAGTCTCAGCAATGTCTGGACCGATTTGCTCGCCGTAAACACCAATTGATTCAGCACATACAATTTAATCAGCCGTTGTAAAACTGGTGACCTCAGGTCATCAGCGTGACCTTGTAAATACAAAAAGCCCATATAATGATATAAGCATTGTAGCAAAAGGAAATTTCAGCAACAGCAGGACCGATTTGCTCGCCGTAAGAACAAATCCATTCAGCACATACAATTTCATAAGCCGGTCTGAAACTGGTGACCTCAGGTGTTGTGAATGTGGTGTAGCACCCAGTAAATTTAGGCGCAACGGCCGTTGCACCAAAACTTGGGTGCAACGGCTCTGCCAATGCGTCCAGTGTAGAGGGCGTATTTTTTCCAGTCAGGGGTGAGCAGTGTTGGATTTTTGCCCGTTTGTTGGATTTTTTAATAAAAAAAGTTATGCTACAAGAAATAATATGCTACAGAAAAAAAATATGTACACTATACACTATATAAAAATGAATATCTGATGTCTGAGGAGCCAAATAATGGTCATTTGTGTACTATTTTTGCAAATGTACTACAGCTACGCCCCCAAAAAATATGCTACAATCCAAAAGCCCAAACCAAAAATCCAACACTGGGGGTGAGGGTACAGAATACTGCCTGGAAACATGCAGAATGTCCAAATAGTTAACTTAGGGATGAAATAGTTAAGCTTTGAAACATCTAAAAATGCTAGGGGACGTTCAAGCGTTTGACACCCAGCAGAAATACCTGGAATCCCAGGCGGCCACTTTACTCTACTGCAGTTTGGCAATGTAGTTGTACTAATACATTAGTACTCCTGTTAACTCTTAACTACGAGAATCAGTAAAAAACACTTTTCTACTGATTCCCCAGAATCCCCGCGGAATCAACGGGTCAGAACACAGCCTAAATTCCAGCCTTGCTCATCATAGTCCAACACAATGTACACTCAAAAGGAGGTTGGTGCATCTTTTCCTTCTGGGTTCCTCTACTTTCTAACCATTATCATAGTAATCCACAGTCTATCGGACAAGGAACCCTACAGCCTACAGGTGAGTTAACCAGGTGATTAAATGAAATAGTTCACATTCAACATGGGTTTTGAGCTGAGATAGCAGTTTCGTAGGCCGTGTTAAAAACATAAACTGCAAGTTTTCTGGACTGAAAAGGCTCTCCAGCCGAATATATTTGACTTTTTGTCCTTACCTTACCTTACTTTGATCGGGATTTGAAAAAAGGCCGTAAGGCCTGGAGGTCCCGCTCTCATCAAGCTCATGTGTTCCGTAATAACTCAATCAGTGTCCGGTACGCAGTACCGGAAGTGAGCCCAGTGGGCATCGAGTCTAGCCTTGAAAGAGTTTACAGTGGGAGAACAGAGTACAGACGACTTCGGCTGGCAGGCCGTTCCAGTCGTTGACTACCCTGATGGCGAAGGCCGAACCTTGTTTGTTCCCTGATCTGCCATCGTTGCTGAGGTTTACGAAGCTGTAAGAGTGGCTCTGTGGTACCATCAGTTGCGAGAGTGAAGTAATTGGCCGGGTCCACATCAACACCACTGTGAAACATCCGATACGTTTGGACCAGGTCTCCGCGTCTGCGCCGGTAGTAGAGAGATGGTAACTTCAGGGCCTTCGGCCTTACGTCGTAGGAAAGGAGGCGTAGGCTGGTCACCATGCGGGTCGCTCTGCTCTGCACCCTCTCGACTAGTTTCTGGTCAGCCCTGTTGAAGGGGCCCCACACGGATTTCTCCATCACTCAAGGTGTGGACGAAACTAGAGAAGTGCACAGCAGTGCAGTCGATTATCTCAGTCAACTCAAGGCGAAGGAGCGTACCCGTATGCCGCTAATATGGTGTGGCCTTGCTACGACTGACGAAGCGTGCTCTCTGAATTTCAGCTCGGAGTCGATGTGCACTCCCAGATCCTTTTCCACTAGTGCGACGCTGACTTGGGTTCCCCTCATCGTGTACTGGCAGTTATGGTTGTTACGACCAATATGCAGGACCTTGCACTTGCTCTCGTTGAAGGCCAGCTGCCCATTGTTATCGGAACCAATCCTGACCAGGGCTCTCCAGATCGGCTTGTAATCTGATGGACGTCGGCACTGGAGAGGATACACTGAGTAAGTTCGTGTCATTGCCAACATTGTTATGTGAGGGTGAACATGACTAATATCAGGCAGATGTTTTGATTAAACACGAGAAAGAGTTTAGCGGACCTGAAACAGAACCCTAAGCGGTGACACACTTGTGACACTCAGTCCAGTCTGGACATGTCCGTTCAATAGCTACTTGCTGTCTCCTTGCTGTAGATGGGGACTCGATCCAAACATAGAGTTTCCCAACAAACACTAGGAACGGAGTTTGCAGGGACGCAAACGCTGGTGAGGACAGAGTCGAAGGCCTTCTGGAATCAAGATACAGTAAGTCAATGGGGTTGTGCCTTCAAGGGCCTATCAATAATCAGAACCTCCACCAACTGAGTAGTACCAGGAGCGGCTTTGGACGGAATCCCTGTTTTGATTGCATGGAATCAAAAGTCAGTGTCAGTTAGGTGCCGAAAAATGCTCATCTCGGATCAAGGACTTCCAGTACTTATACGTCACTGAACGTTAGGCTTATTGTGTCAGTAGTTCCAGGATCTTGTTGTTCCTTTTAAAGATGGGCACTATCCTACCAAGTGTCCAGTCTCGGGGTAAGGCACCAGTATCCAACAACTTGCGGTACAGGCAGCCCAGAGGGGTATAGAGTGATTGTCTCGCCTCTCGCAACACGCGTGGGTGTATGTTATCAGGTCCTGGAGCACTGGAGGGGTTGAGAGCATGAAGTTTCAGTTCGACAGCCTCAGGCGTCCGGCGTTATGGCGATATCTGACAGCTCTGGTGCTGCAGTGCCAACCGCGAACACAGGCATGTCAGAGAGACGCTCATGCATGAAAACGCTGCCAAAAAACTCATTCAGGATATCTGCCTTTGCTTCGTCACTACTCTCCAACCCCCCAGTATTTCTGTGGAGGTCCCCTATTACCGGCTTGGTCTTAAGTCAAGAGTTTGAGTACCTCCAGAAAGCTTTGGGATTCGATTTGAGGTCCGATACCAACTGGTATTCGAAACTCTGTCGGAGTTTCCTCGTGAGACTTCTGAGTTTGTTTCTGCAGGTTCTGAACCTGGCCAGGTCAAGTGGGTCCTGAGTGTGAACGTATGTTTATTTTTTCCCAGTTGTTCTATCTCTTTTTTAACTTAAGAGTCATGCCAATCCATGTAAATATTATTTCTCAACCGGAAGTTCTGGCTAGTGGGACACAGGCTGAGGACCTACCTTAAACAGAGTTCTCTAAAGAAGGTGCTATAACTGCTCAATTGAGAGAAGAAGGCAACACCAGTTAATATCATTAATCATAGTACTCAACTGTGAGAAGTTGGCTTTGTGAAAGTTGGGTCTATTTGTTGTTGAAGGAATGTGGGCCATGAACAAATAATGTCAAGAATGTGGGCCTTCAGGAGGCTATACAGTAATCTTACGCGACTTCCTTTGAATCCGATTGGCTGAGCCATTTGATTATTTTGTTTAAGGTTGCAGAGTACGCATATAGTTTTGGTAAAATGAATAATGTACATCATTCTGTCCTGAATCGGCGCGATGTATGGCTATTTTTGACATTAAGAAAAGAAGTTGTATTTCAAAATATAATCAAATCGTGTTTGACAAAAACAATCCAAGGTGAACTATTTCCTTTAATCAGGCCTTTTGACCCTTAAAAATGTAAATCGAATGTAGGTGTATAATAAAGACACTTATATACGACGGAAGTAGTGTGCTGCAAATAAAGGATACCTACAACATATAGGATACAATAACAAAGTCAATAATATAGGTCCACTCACAACCCCGAAGTACGCTCCACAAAATAAATAATGACAAAATCGCAAACAAAGTTACCTACCTAAGAAGTAACGGCGGCAATCTCGTTGTTGTCGGGTTAGGGCGTGTAGCAGCACGGCCGTGCACAGTAATTTCACAATTCACAAGTGTCGAGACCGAGAGCCTTGCTCACAACACGCACGACAAATCCGCACTGGGCCCCTCAGGCAATCGTTCACTAGCAAGCTTCTCTTGCAACGTCCGTCAGACGAAATGTTAAACAATAAACTAAGACAACTATTTCAGTTGAAAATAAGATCAATATGACGTCATTAGACCAAAAAGCTTCTGTCGAGATCCCAATCGACTTACGACGGAACACACGGTAGATAAAAGATGGAACCGATAAAGTTGCTGATTTTCTAGAGCTTACTCAATGTCGATCAAGCTCATTGTTGATCGATTTATGTTTTTTGTATAGAAAGGTAGGTATAGAGGTAGGTATTTGTTGTATAGAAAGGTATAGAAAGGTACGATAAGGTGCGAATACCCTCTGTATTTGTATTCCTCATTTTTTTATCTGCAGCCCACGTAACAGCTTACATAACACAAGGTGACGATGATTGTCACCATCTTTGTAAAAAAACGATGAATTGAAAACATATTCGACGAAATAGTTCTAATAATTTGAGAAAACGTTGTTGTTTAAAACCTGGGCTCGGATCTCCTTCACAAGAAAAACCAGCGACTGACTAGCGAGAATGAAACTCTAGTCCACGAATTACCAGTAGTAATCTTTCCTCTTTATGACGCATTTGAACTAAAACATGGCGTTGGATTAAACTTTGGTAGCTGTTAGGCCGTGTTATGCGCTGCAAAAGCCGCAAAACTGTGCTAGTGTTCAAAATGTGTTTTTTCGCTCAAGGTTAGGCTCGGAATGCTTCGTTTGCATGTCTAGACCAATAGTGCATATAGGTGGGCTTTGCACGAAGAACAAAAAACACATCAGGTTTCGGTCATCAGTGATGCGCTATCCACTATGGAGCATGAACCCGACGGCGTGAGGGCTAAAATTTTCTAAACGTTTATTCAAGAATGCCCTTTCTTGAGTTAATTGCTTTATTGATACTACGAGCTTGTGGGGAGAGGTCTAGTACCCAGAAACTGTAAGTAGATACTTTACTATACAGATTTCGGGATTTTGAAGTCCTCTTAGTCAGGGCCTTTGCCCTTTGGGACCGGCTTCTATCGAGCTCGGAACATGGCACTCTGCTTCAGTCGTGGTCAGGAATGTGCTGAAGGTGCCCCCAGTGAGAGTCGAGCCTAGACTTGAACTGATCAAGTGTGTTGGTGGCAACTTCTCTTGGAGGAAAATTAGTTCAAGGTGTTCACTTCTCTCACTGGAGGCGTTCCTTCAGTCCAGACTTCAAAGTGTAGCACAGGAGTCAGCAAGGCGCACCAGCTAATAGCAAAAATCTGCACCAAGTAGACAAACAAATCTGCACCAGTCTGTACCAGGCCAGCCAAAGATCCACACCGATCCATCAAAACCAGTAAAACACTTATTTGGTTTGTAGCTGAGCAGATAGTTTTTAAGGGCTAGTTCCTAATGTGAAAAGCGCTTTAAGCTTTGTTCTAGTTATTCCAAAGTGTTGCTCAGGTCATTCATTGGCTCAGATCAATATTGAGATCACTAAAGGTCATCAAAACTAAGATTTCCAAGTTTTACCACTTTGCTTTGAAAATCCTCAAATATCTTCAGAACTATGATAGCTAGGATAGGAACAAGCATAAAAACATTAAAAAGCTCTTTAAAAATGCAATTTCCTCAGGTGTATCAAATTTTAGATAAGGTCAATTATTTAGCCCTCAGAAACCAGAGTCCAGACTCCAGAGGTCATCAATGTTTTTTTAAACTTTTTTTCTTCACAAATAGCTTTGTACTTAAAGATTTTGGAATAATTGTCAATTCATCATGTTTGTCTTGTCAAGGCACTTCAAAACATTTTAGTGATCACCAGGTTAGATGAACAAAGAAATTTGACCTCAGGTCAAGATTAAATGTTAACCCAAGTAGGTTATTTTGCATATTGGGAGACATGTTTTGACAAGACATTTACATTGGTACCTGTTTCACTTATATATCTCCATTATGTCTAGAGTTACTGACAGAAAAGTGTTGGTGACCTCGGATGACCTCGGCTGACCCTGTAGGGGTCACTGAACCAAAAATTGCACCTGGGTCATCAAGAATGGCCTATGATAATTGATAACATGACCCAGAAGGAATTGGACTTCTATCTTGCATATCCTCAGAAAATAAAGCATTTTAATATTTCTTAATTGACTTATAATGGGGAGGTCACGAAATTGACCTGACCTTAGGTCACCGATATAAAAATGAGATCTACGATTTGTAGGCAAGTATCTATGACCTTATGGAATTCTGTAAGTTCGAAACCGATCAACCAAAAAGTGTGTACGACCGCAATCTTTTGGGAGGTGCGCCGTGGGGTCACGTGACCTAGTCTGGTGGCCTGACCTCTGAAGGTCAATCATTTTACGCAATGTGGGTTATTGATGCCCGAGCACTGCCAGGGCATCGGAGCAGCTGTGCGAAAAACGGTGACGCTATGCGGCGTTGTTTTTCTTCTATCCTTAAAAACCTTAGTTCGAAAACCTTAGGGGACGTCTAAACGTCCCCTCCGGCACGGAACGGGTTAAGCAGGAACCCCGTTCCGGCCGTAGGTGGTCACGTGATGTGCTGGTCAGCTGGGGCCGGCCGAGCGCAAGCTCGGTGGGTCGTGAGTCGTGACCGCAAGTTGTACGTACAATCACCACCACAGGAAGACAGGGTTGTGTCATCGTGCGTTGCTCTCTAAACATAACGCAGAATTTCAGAAATTTCCTCCGACATTTTGATGACATGTTAATTTTCGATTTTTGTGTACGACATAGTCCTGATGGCACGAGTTTTGTGGCGCGTCTCTGGACTCGTTGAACCAGCTTCTGGTCCGCGCGGTTGATCGGCCCCCAGACTATGTTGCCGTACTCTCAAGGAGGTCGAGCTAGGGTCTTCAGGTTTAGGGTCCTCATAGGGCAGTCACTCTATCGAAAAACTTGAGTGAGCGACGAATGACTGCCAGCATCTGGGAAGCCTTAGAGTCTGCGACCGCTGCGTGTTTGCGGAACTTCAGCTCCGTGTCGACATGGACTCGCTTGTCCCGTTCCTCCAATTCTTGTGTCAGGTGGGCGCCCCTCAAGTGTACACTTGTTTTCTATTTTCCCGGCCGGGGTGCAGGGATCTGCATTTTCCTTCGTTAAACGGTAACAGCCAGGTGTCGGAACTTGGACCAGCCTGTCAAGTTGTTGAGGTCCTGCTGAAGTAACATGGCGTCTTGAGGACAGGCAACTGACCTATTAATCTTGTGTCATCCGTGAAGAGCCGGATATGCCCCCGGACAACGTCAGGCATATCATTAACAAACAGAATGGAACAGCATGGGTCCCAGCACCGAGCCTTGAGGAACGCCGCTGAAGACTGGCGACCACTCAGACTTACGTCCTTGAACATCGACTCGTTGTTTTCTACCGGCGAGGAACGCCTCGATCCAGCGCAGAGGCTGGCCTTCGATCCCATGGGTTTCGATTTTGCTTAGTAGTCGGTTATGCGGCACATAATCGAATGTCTTGCTGAAGTCGAGGCAAATGGCATTGACAGGTTCTCCGGCTTCTATCATCCTGCTCCAAACTTCAATGGTGGTCAGCAGCAGGGGGAGCCGGTAGCCCCTTGGTATGTCTTCGGACTGCCACGTGGCGGCCCCGGGTTCGATTCCCGGTGGTGACAGCCTCCCGGATCATATCCCTAGGCTCCGAGAAGAGGTAGCCCCTTGGGGGGTCCAACCCCAGGCCCCTCCTCACCCCTCCCCGGCATTCCTCTCCTGGATAATGGTACGAGGCCGAACCAGATGAAAACAAAATTGTCAGCAGCTGCGTAGCGCACGATCGTCTCGGTCTGAAGCCGTTCTGGGCGTCAGGAATTTGGTCCGCGACGTCAGATGCTCCATCAGCTGGTCACGGATGATGGATTCGAGTACCTGGCATATGACAGAGGTCAAACTCACCGGACGGTAGTTCCCGGGAGACCGCTCGCATCCCTTCTTGAAGCTGGGCGTCACCTCACCTGTCTTACATTCAGGGGGAAGCGTGCCGGTGCTCACTGATCTTCGGAACAGTGCAGCCAGCGGCCCAGCCAGAGTTGCCGCCGTCTCCCGAAGCATCCTCGGATGAAAGGCGTCGGCTCCCGGCCAGCTGTAGGGTTTCAGGCAACTGAGTTTACGTTCTACCTCCCCTCGCGGATGTGCACCATCACACGTGGGGGACCCGTGTGAGCGTTCGGCAGAACGGGCACGGCACTGGTGTCCTCTGCTGTGAAGATGCTGCTAAAGAAGCAGTTCGGCGCGCTGGCTTTGTCGATGATGGAGGTGGCTATCGTGCCATCTTTGCGCACGAGATCATCAACTCTCGACTGCGTCTTCAGTCTGGTGTTCGCGTACCGCCTTAAGGCTTTTGGGTTGGCTCGTAGATCCTTGACAAGTTTCAGTTTAAACTCCAGTCGGATATTAGAGTCAGATATTGGAAGTAGATACGATTGTGATCAATGTCTTATTTATACAATATTTTGCAAACAATCAAGTGAATAAAAGTGTTAAACCAACAGTGGCGGATCCAGAGGGGGTACAGGGGGTCATGCCTCCCCCTTGAGCCTCGAAGGGGCCCAAGGGGTCCCCATAGTCGATCGAAGTGACTTGAGACGAATTACACTCTGCTTTCAAACAAAGTGCAAGTAAAGAAGTAGCAAAGCAAAACACAAGGCCTGGGGGGCCCTCTGGCCGCCTGAGGGGCACTCTGGCCACCTGAGGGGGCACCTGATATTGTAAATACATATAGCCAACGTTTTACCATTAAAAATAAATGTTGAAATAGGGGTACCCTCAAAATATAGTGAACAAAGTCCGTCGTGTTTTCAGATTTTGGTATAGGCACTGCAATTGATGATCCCCTTCTTAAGATTTTCTGGATCCGCTACTGTTAACCAGGCCGACCAGGAATGTAGTATCCTATTCGGTCATAGTAACGATAACCCCCTAGCGTTTTAGATGTTACAAAACTTAACTATTTGGTCACAATTATGTACACCATTGGTAACAATTACTATTTGGTCGCAATTATGCATCTTTTCAGACACTATTCTGTAATTGTAATATCTATATTTCATTTGTTCATTCACAATTCATGATATACATATTCAACATCACAACATACAAATACACATGCTTCCCAACGATACTCCATGCATATGAAAGCAAACTATCCAACTTTGCACAGCGGGCAGGTCATAGCTGCCTCAAGAACACGACATCATCGTCGTCGAGCACGGTCTATCTCTGCGGCGGAGATGGTGTCGGGTTTTTGGGTAGGGACCTTGGGGGGCGCCTCATTGGTGGAGGCCGTGATGCGGTTCTGCCGGGTCGTCGTCGTCGTTATTCCCTCCGGCCCGGGGGATCCCGGGCGTAGCCGTTAAGGCTCAGTTGGGCGCGGTAAGCCGGCGCCTCAAGCCGCCACCCACACCGTCGTCTCGCGCAGTGTAGATGTCTGGGTGTATAGTGCCATCGCCGGAGGCGGGCTCCAGCCAGCGCAGAGGCACCGCAGCAGCACATGCCGGGGTATCGCCGTCTTCTCGGCACACGACAGAGGCGGCGGCACCCCACGTCTCTGCACTGCTCGGCATCCGGCGTAGGTCGGCGGCCCAATCCCGTGCAAATACGTGCTCCAGGCCACCTCCAGGTGCCCGGCCCGGAGCTGTATGACATCCACGGAGCCAGGCGATCACTTTTCGCCAACCGGCCCGAAGGCGGGATTCTCTAATTGATTGTACCACCCGGTCAGCCATGCTCGCTGCCAGGTGTGTGGGTAGCGGTTAGACGGCCTTCTGGATGGTGGCGACGTCGATGGGGTGGTCGGTTGAGGAGGCGCTAGCCTCCTTTCGCAAGAGCGTCCGCTCTCTCATTCCCGGCAGCCCACAGTGCAGAACCCACTGCAGGTGAACGAGCTAAGCCTCTGCCAGTGAGAACCTCAGAAGGTTCCCAGATTCCGCTGCCAGCGGCGCCCCTGAGACGCCGCCACTCTGTAGGAGAGCAGCGCGCCTGCGAGTCAGTGGCAGAGATGATCGGGTGATCCACCGTCCGGTCCTCGTATGCTGCTGAGCTCCGGCCATCCGCCCTCGTATAGGGCGAAGAGCTGCACGTTGCTGGAGCAGAGGTGTCCCGCGCAACTCGGACGTCCCTGATGTCGCCGTTGTGCAGGTGGATGGTTGGCACCTCCCCCTCCTTTCAGGATCGCCGTCGCTGAAACCGGTCCGTCCCACCCAAGTGGACTCTGGTGGAATCCCTCAGGACGCTCCTCTGCCGCTCTCGCCTAAACGTGCGGGCGGACGATCTCGCGCCCACCCAGGGCCCCACCTCAGCTGATGGAACCTCCGGAGGGGGGCAACCACGGTGGGATGTACTGTAGACGTTTCGAATTTAATGGGTGATCGCGACCGGCAAGAGGAGATCAGGGCGATAGCCTCGCGGCCACGGTCCTCCAGGCCAGAATAGTCAGCAGCGCCGGCGGGGCGCGTCCACTATTTGCTCTGAGTGATCTCCTTCCGAAGTAGGACGCCATGCCACCATGCGGGCCGCAGGACCGCACGGCGCGTGCGGCGGGGGAGATTCCCGCCTCCGCCATCAGCGCGTGGACTGGTGTAGAGACCGGGCAGCCCGTTACCACCCGCGCCTCTGCCGGGTTGCGGCCGGGGCCGGCGCGGTGGAGGTAGGTGGAGCAACACACGCCGCTCGGGAGCCGTCCCCTGACCCAGGGGCCAGCTGGGAGGAGGTAGCCGGTAGGCTGTTCACGGGGTGCGGACCGGCGGCTGCTCTGGCGGCAATGGGGGCCGTTCGCTGAGCAGGGAATGTTGCGACTGCATCTCGAACCACCGGGGACGCAGCGACTGGTGTCCGGCTGGTTGGCGATCCACCGCCGCCGTGGACACTCCGGCGCGGGTTGTAGGACATAGGCCGACCCTCAGAAGAGCTTTCAGCGCCGGGAGCGTCCGCCGCCGCTGCTGGCCAGCTGTGAGGTCGAGTAAAGCTGCTGTCTGGGCGGGGACGGTGGTGGGGGCTCGTGCGGGTCGGCCACCGACGGCGGCTCCTCCGGCAGAAGAGCAGACGCCAGCTCCGCTGGATTTAGCTCCGATAGAGCTGTCGCGCTTCTGGCGGCGTAGCAAAGCATGTAGGCTGATACATCTTGGACCCTGGTGGCGGTGCACTCCTCAGTGAGGAACCAAGTGGCGGCCGGCTGGTTGAGACAGTAGGCAGTGTAGTGGCCGCTGTGCTGGTTTCCATGGTGCTCCACCACCCCGTACAGGTCGTACACCATGCCTTGCGTGTTAGGTGCGGGCAGATCACCATCTGACTCAGGTCAAGGTCGCGCAGTGGAATGCCACTGGTGCATGGGCTTTTCGTGCGGTGGTGCCAGAGAAGCTGAGCCGTTTAAGATGGAAGATTATGACCGGTGGTTGAGGCGCCGTTAAACCCAAATCATCATCACCTATGACCGGTGGTAGACGGCAGAAGTCCAACTTCTTGTTGGCACCCTGGCTCTTCTTACAGTTGGGGCACCGCCAGTCACTGACTAGGTCCCCGGAGAGGTACTGATCAGTGACGCAGACCTCAGTGACCTCAGTGACAGTGATGTAGATCTCCACTGCCTGCTGTCGCTCTCGGCAGTCACTGATTAGGTCCCCGGAGAGGTACTGATCAAGACAGTGATGCAGATCTCCACTACCTGCTGTCGCTCTCGTCAGCGGCAGCGATAATGTCTCAAATGTGGTAGACTCAAAGCCGCAGGCGGTGCAGCACAGTGTCGACTTTTGAAGGCCGTGAAATAGGCGCGTCACGAATGTCATTGGAGCTCTTGAACAGCAACCAGACTGTCTCAGCTGCCTCGGAGTCGGACAAACCTGTACAATTTATTTTATTTAGAATGTATCTTACCTAAGAATGCGGGAACGAGAATATTTCCGGGGGCCGGGGGGTCACTAGTGTCAGCGTACACCCATCGCGATTGTGGACGTGTAACTGAAGTAAACACAATTGTGTTAACTTGGAAAAATAAGGATCGCCCATGACGTCATTTGAACAATTGTATAACACAATCGAACCTGACCTAACCTTTACAGAAATTACGGTCGCAGGAACCCACGTTTAGAAGTAAGAACGCTCCGCTCGCTATCGCTCGCTGTGCTGCGGAACCTACCGCCCCCCCCCCTGGACCCACAGACCCTCTCGCAGACAAAACTTTACCCTACGACATAAATAAGTCCCGTGACGTCATGTCCGGGCCGCCGTGAACGCCGTCTTTACTTGTCGGATCATCGTCAGCTGTTGCGTAAACAAAGTTTGCCGACGGGCGAGGCGACGGATGCGATGAAATATTAATTATTGAAGTTATAATTATTTATAGTGTGAATTGTCTTGGGAAGACATTCTGTTGCGTTTTGGTGGTAGACGGGTGGTAGGACTGTATATTTCTCTGGTATCAGTAAAGGCGAATTTACGTGTCGGGAAAAAGAAACGGAACAGTTAACCTGACATTGTGTGTTTCAATATTCGATTTCGGTGGTTCCGTCTTACTGTCAGAATTAAAGAGTTGGGTACAAAGAAACGGTTTTTATTGGTTAAGATGCGTTACGTATTACGGTGGGCAAGTAAAAACATGCCAAAAGTAATACCAGTTTACGATCGTCAGGGTAACCATGTAATGCAACTGCCACAAATAACTAAATACCGTTGTCGTAACCAGGTGTGTAATAAACAAATTTAACAAAATAACTATTGTCACGGACCCAATCTCCGAGGACAAGGATCGTTGACCCGAAACCTCGGACACAGGCGGAGGGAAAAATAGGAACTGACGATGGTCGATATACCAAAGATCAGGCGAGGGTGGTATGGGTCAGGTTACATAATGGTACGATATACCAAATGACAAGGTGACAAGGTGGTTACCTTCACGACGACGCGGTATGCCGATCGCACAGGTAGATGGTAGGTGGTCACGAGCAAGTTCAACCAAACCAACTGACCTCCGTCGGGCGGGTTCGGACCGGTCATCACCACGCCTTGACCTCGTTCACCTACGCGTGCCCCACGCATCGGCGCGCGTCAGCCCGTCCCGGACTCAACACGTTTCACCTCCTGTGCACCAGTGTGCGGGCGCAGCGAGCATTCCCGCGAGCTATTAACTTATCGGCACATACTCCCCACTTTGAAACTCACCCTTTTCAGATATTTCGAAAAACCACCCGAACAGTTCAAACATAACACCAGAACTAAGCGTAAGCTTCTCAATAGCAATCAACTGATAGGCAACAATAACATCATACGGCAAGTCACTTGTTCACATGGTCTAGATACCTCAGCCGCGAACTCAGCCCACCACTGGCAGGTGATTCCGCATCCGCCAATTTCTGTTACCCAAGACGAGTTAAGATGGACGCGATCGTCCTGATACCAGCACTGGCACTCCGCGCGGACAGGCGTGACGCCCTCCTGTTTTTCGTACAGGTACCGCCCGAAGCGGAACGACTGGAACGGCGGCATCCTTCTTGCTGCTCCGCAAGGGCTCTTTCCACCACCCTCCTTAGTCGTCCGCTCCAGGTGGAACCGCCGTCTTCTCCCATGCGACACCAGCCAACTCGCCGTCCGGCCGCGGCAGCGGGCCAAGTACAACCAAGCTGCTGGTGCGGCTAGTCAGGCGCACCAGGGTCCTACGGATCCTCTGGCCAATCTGCTCGAGGGTCTCCGAGCTGATTGACCCTAACCCGGTCCAGCGACTGTAAACATCGTTGGCGGAAATCCAGTAAACCGCCGAGCCTTTGGGCAGCTGTTCCGCAGCGGCGATCGCGTCCCAGTGAGACAGATCAAACTCCAGTCGATCGATGATAGTGGTCGCCGTCGCCCCGCCACGACAGCGATCCAGCAGCACTCATCGTTTCAGGCGCGATCCAGACCCGCATTTCGGCCGATCGAATCCACTACAGTCAGAGGGGATGCAGCCGAGGCGTGAACAGCTCACGTCTGTTGATAAACCGACCTCCGTGGCAGCTTGTAGTGATCCTGCCGTTCGAGGCCAGCGGGCCCGCCTCCTCCAGTCTGCTGGCGTTAAACGAAGTCCGACATGGTTGCTGTCGGGCACGTATTTAACCATGGTTACATACCACTACAATCTGGTTAAATAAAACATACACCACAAACATCAGTACGCATACGTTGCAAAGTGTTATAACAATGATCCCACCCCAATCTCTGTTAGAGGCTCAGGAGTAAGGATCATGAGGTGGTTAGTAAAACGCCTACATGTTTGGTGCGGTTATCGTTGGTGACCAGCTCACTCATTTAGGCTGCTCGTCCAGCGAGTGGGCCTCCAGCTGGTAGAGCTCTTTGATTTGGGTCTCCTGGTTTGCCTGCCCGCATCTTTTGATGACAAGCTGCCACGGCTGTTTCCATCTGGATCGCGGGGGGCTAGTGGCCACCGTCATCGGGGTCCCTCTCCGTGGACTGTACCACGTCTCCAACCCTTGGGCAGGCGGGTTGGACGACCACGAGAGAGAGACTGTCCAGGAGCGTAACATCGCTACATGCTCGGTGGTCACCTTTGATTGAGAATGCTCGCTAACGCGCCGTCGATGTCGCCAGGCTCGGTCCAAGTGGTCTCCAGAGGGTGAAACAATCGCACGGAATATAAGTGACAACCGTAACAGGAAGTGGGCAGGAGTCAACAAACTCGTTCGTCGACTGAGGGAGAGGTCGCAGATTCATAGGAAGAGCAAGTGCTACAGGGTTCCTGCCTAGTTTCTTCGATGCAAGAATGACACTGTTGCAGCGTGATTTTCATGCATTTCTTCGTTAAACCCACCATCCTTTCCCAGCTAAACCCGTACCTCCTCCTCAACCACGAAAGGGTGACAATGCGCATTACAGTGTGATATAATAAAGACTCAGACCCACCCGTGACTGGATTGCGAGGGATGTGGTGGGCCCGCCTCGATGTCATATAGTCTTACGTCACTTGATCAACTGAACAAATTTAGATCTAAGACGTGTTCTCGGAGCAACGAGCGAAGAAATCGTCGACGCATCGAGTGTACTTTGACTCTTCCTTACTTTGAGACTTGACCAGCTCCAGGTGAACTGCCCTGGAAGTCGCACAGGTGACCAATAACACCCAGACCTTGGTCCCTTCGTCTACATATAGGGGTCCGAAGAAATCGACTCCGACCTTTGAGAAGGGGCGACTTGGTTCGGTTCTGAAAGACGGCAGGGATCCGTCTGCGGCTTGAAAGTTGAGTCCCTTGTATCTGCGACACCTATGACAGGTACTCACGACTCGTTTGACGCTTCGTCTACGCACCAGGTACTCAGCGGACAGCAGTGCCAATGTCGCTCGTGTTCCCTGGTGGAAGCACCCTGTGATGAGGCTATCTTCGATGCATGAGTGTGGTGATTGTAAGCGAACTCGGGTAGGACTCGGTAGTGATGGCTCATTGGTTCTGGTGACGGCGCAGACTGTGCCGTTTTCATCCAGCTGCGGTCGCAGCTTCGTCAGTGGTGAATTCCGTGGTAGAAGGGCTCCTTTCTTCAGAGCTTCCAGCTCCTCTGAGTATGCGTTTCCTTGGGCCTCGATTTCGATCACAGTAGTGAAGAGCAACCGTGGCGACGTTCTTTCCGGGTCAGTGGTCCAGTCTTCTTTCACCCTCGCATGCGTTGGCGTTGTGAAGAAAACGAAGAACCCATGCCGTCTGATGACACCCTGTTTCAAGCGTGGAGCAGCTGGTGCTGATGTCAAAACAAGGCGTTTATGTCGGGTTGTGATGCACTCGTAGCTGTATGCCCGATGATTGTCATCGATTGGACGGGTTTCCTTCTTTAGAGCTCTTTTTCAAGCATCCGATGACAGTTTCCACCGCGCGCTGTTGGCTGAGTTTCAAGTGAGTGTCGTCGAGGAATGATACTGTTGGGCCTTTCCACCATTTCACCTGGTTGGTGAGTATCCGACAATGAGATTTGCCTCTGGTTCGAGGTCTGCCGGGTTCTCGGTGCCTTTCACGTGTCTCCATTGCTCTGGCTGAGTCATTCGGAGGATTGAAGACACTCGGTTCTCCACGAAAACCTTCCTCGGTTTCTTGTTCTGGATCCAGTACAGTACGTCAGTTGAGTCTGTCCAGTACAGAACGGTAGGGTTCTCGAGGTGCAGCGTGTTCTGGATGAAGCTCATCAGCCGGGCTCCAATAAACGCTGCCATCAGCTCGAGCCGTGGGATTGTCAAGTGCGGATCGAGAGGGGCTAGCCTCCCTTTGGCCATCAAGAGCCTCGACTCCCCACCATGCACCACATACACAGCGGCGCAGTATGCCAGACTGGATGCGTCACAAAGGACGTGGTATCGCTGTCCCCTGAGAGCCTCTGAGGCAGCCAGTGGGCGGGGAACCCACAAAGCTTGGTTGATGACGTTGAGCCACCAGGCTCTGACCTTTCGTTGGATTTCCTCCGGTAGGTTGTCATCCCACGTCACTGCGGGTGTCAACTTCCACGTACTCTGGAACAACACTTGCCGCCAATCAGCCAGAGAAAATCGGAGGTACAGGAAAACCCAGCGGCATTCAAACGGCTTGGATACGGCTGAGAGCAGGCCGCTCTTGGTGGTAGGACACTGAAAGTCAGGAACCACGACAGCCAGACGATCGGTCGCCGTATCCCACATCATTCCCAGTACCTTTGCTTCCGGTGAAGTGTCTCCGTGACGCAAGCGCACCTGGCAGTTCCATGTTTGCTCTTTGAAAATCTCCTTGCCCTCCCCACTCCATTCATGGCTTCTTCATGAGAGGAGAAGGAGATGCAGATGTCGTCCATGTAGGTTCCTGCCTGGATCTTCTCACACAACTCTTGGTCGGCAGCGATGTAGCTCTTCAGGTGAGTGTTGATGGTCTGCAGCAGCATGAATGGCGAGCAGGAGAGACCAAACGGGACACGTTTGAACCTCAGCACGTGCTGCTGCCACAGAAACTGGAGGTACTGTCTGTCTTCCTCTTTGACTCCCACTTGATGAAAAGCTGCCTTGATGTCGGCCTGGCAAGCGACGGGACGAGTACGAAACTCGAGGAGGACGGCAACGAGACGGTGCAGCAGGTTCTCCCCAGACTCCAAGTAGTTGTTGAGGCTCACACCAGCACCATCCCTCGCTGATCCGTCAAAGACGATCCTGAGCTTGCCGTTCCTATGTAGACCCCTGTGAGGTAGGAAGAAGGCTGAACTGGTGTCCACGGACTGGAGTGAATCCTCGATCACGGAGTCACGATACAGGCCGTTGAGATGGTTATCATATCCAGTAGCTTTGGTGGTTCTCCAGCTTTTCTGTCATCTGTCTGGTCCGCTTTGACGTGGCCTGGAAGTTGGTGACTGGACGATGCTCTGATGACCACAGAAGTCCCATCTCATAGCGTCCCTCTTCTTCATTCCAAGTTGGCTGTGGATACTTTTTCTTCTCTGCGTCGTCGTGTTCTGTGATGCCGATGGTGTCCAGGTTCCACATTTGCTCCACTCGGTGACAGTCGGTAGCTGTTCTGTTCGACTGGCCGGACGAGTTTGATGCTGTCGCTGCGGCCGTGGATGACGTAGCCGAAGATCGTGTCGATGGCCCTGAGTCCTTCTCCAAGAGCGATCTGGTCCCACAGGACGATGTCGTACAGCTGGTCTGTACCGATGAGGATGTCCACTTGGCCACCACTGAAGTCGTCCGCCAGTTTCACGTCTGCATCAACAGTCGGTGGGGTAGTCGGTGTCACTGGTCCACACAGACGGTCTGTACTCCACAGCTGGACGTTCATAGCTCTGCTGTCATGTCTACTTTGGAGTCTGACTTTGACTTGGTTGTACTGCCGTGGTTCTTCGACCCTCTCCTGGAATCCGACACAAGCGAACGTGCCAGACCCGATGACGTCAAACCCAGTTCCCCCGCCCAAAGGACGTCGTATGTATGAGGCATCAGAGCCGCCATCGAGCAGAAGGTCTCGCCATGCAGTGGGACCTCGCGGACCGTTGCCTCCACGACGGCCGTCTGCTGAAGCAGCTGAAGGCGGTCTGACTCAGCGCACCGACCGCTGACTCTGTGGCGGGTTGTTCCGTTGGAAGGGTGTCTGTGATTGTGATTGGTTCTGCTGGTACTGGTGCGTCTGCTGGGTGTGGTTTGCCTGCGGTTGTCTGATACTCTTAGGCTTGTCCTCTTGCCGCGGTGATGGGACGGTGGGCCGAATGATTCTGGTGCCTGAAGAGTTACTACTGTAACTGCGGTCGCAGGCTGGAAAGGAGACCCCGATGGGCGATTTACTGATTATGGCAGTCTTCGGTGGAGAGATGAATGATTTGCGGTGGTAGCAGTTAGCATTTACTTCTACACTGGTCGGCAGGTGTGGTCCGAGGACACTGGAAGCAGATCCTGCTCTCTTTGGGCAACAGCCCAGCGGTCTTCAACGGTCATTCGCTGAGGTACTGCTGCATTTAGCAAGCCGATGTTTTCCCTGCCCGCAGGCCTGACGAGACATTGGCGTTCGTCTGCAGGCAACACGGTGTGGAGTTAGGGACACCGGTGGCTGATCTGCACTTGTAGAATGTATGTTGCATGAGGATGGTCATCGTCTTCTTATTCGCGCAGCTCTGTAGACAGATACTTGATAGATCGTCTGACTTCTTGTAGGAACTTCAGCAGGCTTGGAAACTTGTTTCTCTTGTCCACCTTATGGGCGCCACATAACCATTGAGTTGAGGCGCCCTTAAGCCCAAATCATCATCATCATCATCTCTTGTCCACCTTGCTGTCGTCACTGCAGACTCTATCAACCCACTTCTGTCGTGTTTCTTCTGGCAGTTTCGTCTCGAGGTAGATGCCACGACAGTGCTGTTTGATATCTCGCTGTTCCAGTCCCGAGTCTGCTAAGATCATAGATCCCTTCTAATGAATGTCGATAAACTGTCAGCAATCTGTCCTTTTTCCTGAAACGTTTCATAGTTTTTGAGTCGACTCACGAATGGAGAGTCTTGTCACGACTGGATGGGTCACCGTACTCTTCATCAGACTTTTCTAGCATTTTTGTCGACTTTCCATCATCCACCCAGTTGACACTTTGTTTCTTGTGCTCCGCTGCTTAAGAACACTTGCTGAGTGTGAAGGGGCCCGACTGCAGGGTGAGTATGTGAGGAGAAACTTGGCGCTCAGAAGTCCTTTTCTGAACCGCGGTAGTCTCTGATGCTACCTGTGAACCTGGGAAGTTCTATTGGCTTCAGTTTGACCTTACATCTTTGCTCATCTAGTTTCTTCGCTTTTTTGTAGCTGAAGAACTTTTCCTGAGTTTTGCTGAAGGCCTGAAATATTTCTTCAACCAGGATTTCAATCTTCGGTTCTCCTCTTTTTTTGGTGCTGATATACTGATCATGAGCTCTTCTAGCCCTTTGCCACCCTTTTCTTCAGTTCATCAACCTCGTCCCGATCAGGTTCTAGATCACTTCTCATCTGACCATCGACTGACACAGGATGTTTGTTCCAGCCGGGTGGAAGGACGGCTTCGCAGAGGTCCTCATCCTCAGATTTTCCCTTGCTCCATCGCTTGGAAGTATATCCTCAGGAAGATGTCGCGGTTTAATTCCACAGTACGTATCCGGTCCCCGAAGGAACTTGTTGCGTTTTTGGTGGTAGACGTTAGGACTGTACTATTTCTTGGTAATCATAAAGGGGCGGAATTCGTGTCGGTGGAAGAAGAACGGAAACAAGGTTACCTGATGTGTGTTCAAATATGATTTCGGTCGGTTCCGGTCTACTGCAGAAGAAGAGTTGGGTTACAAAGAAGCGGTTTTTATATGGTTTAAGATGCGTTACTTTAGGTGGCAAGATAAACATGCAGTAATACAGTTACGATCGGTTCAGCGGTACCATGGTATTGCAAAATAGCCAAAAATAAAAACATAAATACGTCGTAACGCGAGGTAACTGGTAATAACAATTAACAAAGAACTTTACGACCACAATCCTCCGAGACAAAGATAGTTTGGCCGAACCTCGACACGGAGGAGGAAATAGGAACGACGATGCGTTCGATATACCAAAGTCCAGGCGAGGTGGATTTGTCGGTCAGGTAACATCTAAGGTACGATTACCAAAATGACAAGGAAGGTGGTTACTTCAGCGACGACGCGTATGCCGATCGCACAGGTAGATGGCTAGAGTGGCTCACGAGCAAGTTCAACAACAACACTGACCTCCGTCGCGGGTTCGACCGCGTCATCACCACGCCTTGACCATCGGTTCACCTACGGCGTGCCCCCGCACCGGCGCGCGGTCAGCCGTCCCGGCACAACACGTTTTCACCTCACCTGTGCACCCAGGTGCGCGGGCGCAGCGAGCACTTCCCGCGAGCTATTACTCTGAATCGGACACACATTCATAGTAACTAAATGTGATATTTTGCATTGATTAGTGGGTATATTATGGAAATTAACTAAAATATAAGGCGGGGACGTCCGTTGATACCGCCTCCTATTCATTTGAGGGGCTCTTACGCCCCCTCCCCCAACTTGGCTTCAGCACCCCCTCCCAACCTGGACGAGGAAGTGGGTCAAATTTGGTGAGAAATTTGTATTTTTGAGGATTTGCATGGTACTGTAAGCAATTTTTTCCGCTCAGCCCCCCTCCCCCCCCAACTTTTCTGGAGAAGCTGCCATAGCCTACGCTCACGCTCAACTGCAATTGCTTGGCTGGCAAGGCCGTATAAGAAGGTAGAACCGTCCGGCGATTGTAGTGTCATTCTCGCTTAACATTAGCGTGACGTCACTGGTGCCTACACTCCCCATCGCGCCTCACAATACCTGGCGCGGTGCAAGATCTTGCGTGCGCTGTAGACGCTTGCACCGGTTTGCTGATGCTTCACCTACATCAAAACTAGTTTGAAAAGATTACTTGCCGAACACTAATCGACGTAGCCGTATACTATACTGAATTGCGACTCACAAGCTGGGATCACCCCGTCCAAACCTCCATCCGCCGCCAGGCCAGCTGCCTTGATTTTGTCCCTGCCAGTAACTGCCCCTTATACAAACTAAGGAGCGGGCCTGTTAGACTGTGTGACCGGCCTGGTCAGTGACCGGGCCCCATATCACGCCTTTGCCCAGCACCGGGACCCTGGCCTCGATCGGACCTGACCAAACCGGACCCCTGCCAGGAAAACTAGCCCGTAAACCATCAAGAAGCTTGCAAGGAACGGATTCCTGTTTGAACAGCTCTCGTCCTTGACCGGGCGGCGGGGGCACCATAACACACCTTTGTTACACTGGCCCCTGCCGATTCGGCCCTGACCAACGGCTGAGCCCCCTACAAAGAACGGCTGCCAGTATCAATAATTTGACAAGGGAACCGGGTCCTCGTCCTGACCGGTCCCTCGACCTGCCCGGGCCCATCCCACGCCTCTGTCAGCACCTATGGGCGCCACATAACCATTGAGTTGAGGCGCCCTTAAGCCCAAATCATCATCATCATCTGTCAGCACCCGGGCCCTGTCTTGATCGGGCCAATACCATAAACGGGCCCCTACCAGGAACAGGTCCCTACCAGTAACGGGACCCGTATCACGGATTTTGCCAGGAGTGGGCCCTGTTGTAACCGGGCCCCTTATCACGCCCTTTGCCAAGCACCGTGCCCCTGCCTCTATTCGGACCTGACCAAGCCGAGCCCCCACCTAAGAAACGGGCCAGTATCAATAATTTGAAAGGACAGGGCCCTCGTCTCTGCCCCTCCCCATAATCACGTCTTTCCCAGTTACCGGGCCCCCTGCCACGATCAGACCTGACCAAGACCAGGGACCCCTATCAGAGAAGGGGGCCTTATCAAGAACATCAAGGACCGGGCCCTTTGTCCTGATTCCCAGGCCCCATGCCACGTTTTTTGCCAGCACTTGGAGCCCGTCTCGATCAGACCCGGTTCCAAGGACCGCGGAGCCGCTTGCCAGGATTGCCAGAATACTGGTTTATTTTTATGCGGGCCCCTTCATAAACTTCGGGGGTCGGGCGACACATATGAACCTTCCCCGCGTGCGCCAGCTAATGAATACCTGTGGCCAGAGCGCCCCTCAGTACGGCCCAGAGTGCCTCTTTCAGACAAACCAGATCTGCCCCCTTGGGCGACCAGGGCGCCCCTCTCAAGTGGCCAGAGCGCCGCCTAGGCGGCCTGAAGCGCCCCTCTGGGCAGACAAACCCAGAAGCACCCTCTCTGGCGGCCAGAAGCGCCTCCTCTTGGTGGCCAAGCCTGAGAGCGCGCCCTCTGCTGTCAGAAGCGCCCTTTCTGGGCGACCAGCCTTCCAGCGCCTTTCGCCCCCATCTGGCGGCCAGAGCCCCCCTCTCTGGAGGTCAGAGCTCTCTCTTCTTGGCGGCCAGACCGCCCCCTCTCACGGCGTTCAAAGCGCCCTCTCAGGCCAACAAAATCTGCACAAAGCGCCCCCGCTAAGTGGGGAGGGGGCACTGACCCCCCCCCCCCGCCACTTTTATTCGTTGCCACTGCCCTACCTCAGCAAAAAACAAGCAATGCGAGAGCTCCTCAGGCATGGCACATGTTAACTAGAGGTGGTACAACTTTCCTCAGGCTTTGTGGCTACCCACCGACCCGCCATTTTTTTATTTTTCCATTATATGAAAAAATGCTTGCTACCCGCCAGACTATTCTTTATCAAAATGCATCGGATTGTTGCTTACCCACTACTACCCCACGTGGCTATCAACTAGCCAAGATTACTTTTGCTAATACAACTACCCACATCTGGTGGGTAAGTAAGGAGAAAAGTGGCACCTCTAATGGCGAGAGCCAATCAGATGCGAGGCACCACATTACGTCACAGCCCTGTACTGAGCGATTCGGAAGTTGACCAATGCCAAAAGCAACGGACGGTAGCCTTGGCTGGTTAACTTAACTGGCTCAGTTGGGCAAACCGCAGGAAGGCGATCAAAAAGTAGATAAACAATTTGTAAGATTGTGAAGTCATCAAAAGGTGTGGAGTTTTGGTGTGTGGAGAACCAATGCAAAAGTTATGGACCATAATCTGGGCACACATTTTTCTGGGACACATGGTGCTTACCCAACATGACCATAGTTATTAACCCGGATTTATTGCATTCTAACTGGTGGGAGACAGGCCTGTCCTGTTGTTGCACATGTTGCACCAGCACATTTCCTGATGGCTGGAACAAACAATTTAAATATAGATGCAATATTTGCATATGCATAAGTTCAAATTGTTCTTGGGAGTTGATGTTGCTTGCCCCATAACAACAGCATTATTTTCTAGGTAAACCTGGGAGCTGGCATTCAAGATAGAAGAAGAATCATGGAACAGACTTTGAGAAATCTCTCAATGTAAGTAGACATATATTGTATGCAAGTTTTACTCAAAGTGTTCAAATTTAAACATGTGTCAGGAATCAGTACCTATTTTGATCATAATACATTCACAATTTAATAGAATTTGTCATTTCGTCGTGTCATTTGATTTTGTAATTTGAGTTTTAGTTTTGCATTTTACATTTGTCATTTTAATTTGTCATTTTAATTTGTCATTTTAATTTGTCATTTGGTCATTTGATTGGTAACATGAATATGCTAACATGTCAGTCTATTATATTTGTGTTTGGATTTACAACTGATGTTAGTTTGCCTTTCATTTTGTGGTGTAAACCTTTTTGTTCTGTGCGCGGAATGAGGGGATCAGTTTTGCACCAGTGATTACATAATTATAATGTTTTTTTTTTCTTATTTTCATTCTACTCCAGGCCAAATTATTTGCAAAATATATAAAATAGATCAATAACTCATTATTTTGGCTTCATTGCATTAGCCCATTTAACAGTTATGCCCCTCAGTCCTCATGCATGTGATTCTTAGCTGTCAAGTGTCAAGTGTACTTCTCTGTGTGTGTATATATTTTCCTCCATATCAGTTGCAGACTTCTCTCCGTATGCATGGTACTGTGACCCTTCTTTTGACCACAGGGAAACAGTACAGGCGACGGGCGGACGTCGGCCGCAGCGGCGGCGACCGGGCCGCCCAGCCTCCGGGCGAGGCTCTGGAGGCTCTGGAGGCCCCGGTGGCTTCCGAGGCTCCCGAGGCTCCGGTGGATCCGGAGGCTCCCGCGGCCCCGGAGGCTCCCGCGGCCCCGGTGGCTCCGGAAGCACCCGAGGCTCCCGCGGCCCCGGTGGCTCCGGAGGTTCCCGAGGCCCCGGTGGCGGCGTCCTGGGCTCCCTGTCCGCGATGGCTGGGTACGGGGCGCTCCCTGTCGTTCCAACCGTTCATGATCCGTCCGGTCGTCCCAGCGGCGGACCGAACACCGGCACCGGGGCGGCGGCCGACGCCACACCCAGCGCCAAGAAGCGAGCGAGGAAGAGACGGCGAGCGCGTGACGCCGGGGGGAGCGCAGCTGCGAGCGGTCTCGGGTCAGGTCCGACTGCGGAGCCGGGGCACGACTCGTGGTCTGGTCAGATGCGGGGCGCTGCTGGTGACAATCCTGACACAGATGGCTCGGCTGTCGCCGGTGGCGGAAGTCCTGCCAAGCGGAGGCGGCGGAGCCGTGGCCAGGACAGCGCCGCGGCTGTGTCGGGCTCCAATGGGCCTGCCAGCATGCCCTCCACCGGAGCGGTGGAGAAGACAGCGCCTGTCGCTGCAGCGAGGAAGACGGCCGATTCCGCGGAGCCCAGCTCCGGAGGCAAACTCGGTCGGGCCGCGAAACAGCGCAAGCGCAAACGGATGAAGCGCATGCTCGAGCCGCAATCTGTGACCGGTGCTGCTGGGCCAGAGCCGAACACAGTGCAAACAACAACGAACCCCGAGCGGAAAACAAGCGCTTCAGCGCAGTCGGATCAGCCCGTGGTCGGTGTATCTGACGGTGGAGAGAACACCGAGGTGGTGACTGTCGGTTTGTCAGCTGAAGCATCCTCACAGGTTCGGAAGAACGTCACCGTGCGCGCCAGGCGATCGGCCAAACGGCGGGAGAACCGAGCGGAGAAAAGGCGGAAGGGGGGTCAGCAGCAGCCAAGTGGCGCGGCTAGACCAGAGGACGATGCCGCTGGCATGGGGTATAAAACGGAGCAGAGTGGTGGGAGTGAGACGAAAATCGAGTCCGAGACTCCGTTGCGTGGCTCCGGGTCCGTGGTGGGTTCTGCGAAGACCACGGTGTCCCAGACTGCGGCTCCTGGCTCCAGTTCAGATCCCAACCCTGAATCCCGTCCTCTATCTTTCTCAGCGAGACGCAGGGCGAAGAAGAGGCAGCGCGCGCGAAACGATTCGGCGGGGGAATCCGAGTCTCATTGGCCGTCAGCTGATACCAAAACTCCCGAAGATAAGGCTGTAGACCAGGGTGCCGAGGTGTCATCAGTCCCGAATACCGAAACCAGTTCTGAGGCTCCGTCTCGTGCTGGTACCAGTTCCAGTTCGAAACGGAGGGCGGGTAGGAAGAGGCGGCGTTTGGCGGCGCGGTTTGACAATCTTCCCCCGCCGGCCAGTGGCGAGGGTGGTGAGTGGACGGTGGTGGATTCTGTGGCGTGTGAGCCGGAGTTGGAGGCGGGGGCGAGTGGCGAGAAGGCGGCCACGGTACCTCCCGAGTCCAACCCGGAGTCTGGTACGGGTGCTGACGCTAAGGCCAGCGTCGGTGCCGGTGCCGGTGTCAACGCCAGCGCCAACGCCAACGCCAACGCCAACGCCAACGCCAACGCCAACGCCAACGCCAACGCCAACGCCAACGCCAAGCGAAGGGGCAGGAAAAGACGACGGCGAACTGAGTCGCTGGCTAACTCAGATCCGCACCGGCCGACAACACTCGCGGAAGACGCAGGCGAGAAGACAGAAGAGCCAGTGTCAAAGCCCAGCGATCAGCTAACCTCCCAGCCTGGCGATGAACTGAGTGCTAAGTCCGCCTCCGAGCCTGCCGTAACCCTCGCCTCTCGTGCAGATAACGCTGACAGTGGTGATGATTCTGACAAGTCGGTAGACCGGCGCTGGTGGTGGAAAAACGGCGACAGCAGCGGAGTGCGACCGGAGGGTGGCGATAATCCCGGGGGCGAGAGTGTCGTCAGTGGAAAGTCGCTCACCGGTCGGAACAAACGAAGGCAGCGGAAGCGTCGCGCTCAGCTCAGGACAGCTAACGCAGTGTCAACCGCCGAACCGACCACCGCTTCCGGTACTGGCACGGCTTCGACGCTCGCTCCTGAGAAAGCTGCTGAGGTTGTGACCGTGTCTTCCTCCGCCGGGGCTCCGTCCCAGTCGCTGTCTGAGCCGACTCCAGACGCTGACGCTCAGCCGGGGGCAGCGGTAGCGACTGGATCCTCCGTGGAGGACCCGGCTGCAATCCGTAAAGCCAAGCGCACTGAGAAACTGCGCCTAAGATGGCAGCGTCGGCGCCAGAATCAGAGGGAAAAGGCTGCCGAGGCAAAGGCTGCTGCTCAAGCTAAGAATGCAGAGGAAACCACCGGGGTCGGATCGGGCCCCGCAGCCGGTACTGTGTCTACTGACAAGGTCGATACGGACTCGACCGCCAAGTCAGACACTGCGAAGAGCGCCGTGTCTCCTTCTGCCGTCTCCGCGGTACCTGCCGTCATCTTCACAGCCACTGCTGCTGATGATGCCGCGGATAGGACCGCTGCCGATGCCAACTCCACCGCCGCTGCCCCCGTCTCTACTGGAACCAGCGCCGCGCTGCCGCCGGCGGCAGGCGTCGAGTCGGCTCCTGCAGACGTATCGGTCGCCCCCGCGGCGCCGGGGTCGAGACGGCGTCAGCGGCGGCGGCGGGGTGGGGTGGCCCAGCCGGGCCGACTGCTGCTGGGAGGCACGGTCCATGACCCGCTCAACCTGGCCAGCCTGGAGAGCGCCGACGAACAGTGGTAAGATGATCGGTCTGGTCTGGAGGCCGACTGGCTGTATCATGGGTATGTGCTTAGTGGCACGCTTTCACAATCTGGAACGTTGAATAGCTGATGAATGTGATGTAGTGAGTTAGTGACGGCGCCATGTTACCAGCTCGACAGTTGGTGTGTCGCTAAGCCCCAGTTTAAAGGGCGTACTGTTAGTATCGTATTTTAGTTAAGTTTTCCAGGTGGTATTGAGGAAAGCTTGAAAGATGACAGGGACATGGGGTGAAATGCGGTTTTAAGCCTACAATTGGGGTTTTGTGTGTTTCGTCGTTTCGTTGTCAGTGTCCCAAAATTTGTCGATTTGGGTGGGAGATGACACCAAACTGTTTATAATTTTCCACTATCATTCTCCATTTGAGGAATAATTTTTCCACTCCAAATTATGAATCGTGATATTAATTCTGATATAAATAAATATTGACTAAAAATACATGATTTCAATTAAAACCACCGCTGCTTATCATATTCAAAACAGTAATCAATATCGTATCATTTTCTACATAATTTGACACTCTCATGGTCTTTATGGGCTCAAATTTTCCACTGACACCCAAGCCAATATGGAATATTGGGACACTGTTCGTTGTGTGTGCATTGTGCGTCCTAGTACGTGACTGGCCTGCGTTTTGCTCATGTGATTACTTATAATGACGGCCGCCGTCTTGGTCTATTGGCAGGGAGGAGGAGGCGAATGACCCGTCATCAGATCCGACCAGTTCAGGGCCAAATTCAGCCCCTTCTAAACCTGTAGTGGATACTCAGACGACTGCGGAGGCCAAGTCTGGTGCAGGCAGGAAGCCTAGCGATGCCAAGCCAGGTGAAGCGACTGATGGTGGTGGCGTCACTGCAGAGCCCGCTAAAACTGCACAGCCCGCTCAGAAGACAGAGCTTGCTGGAACTACGGCATTGTATGGGACCACTGAACCCGAATGTGCCAAGCCTGGTGAAACGACAAACTCTGGTGAAACTGTGAACTCTTCTGGGAAAGCTGCACCAGTTTGTGTCAAGGCTGATAGAACCACCGCTACCGCGGGAAACTCAGAGTCTTCTGGAGCGGATAAACCTCATGGTGGTATGACTAATGAAACTTCTGCTACTGTCGGAAGTACAAAGACCCCTGGATCCAAAGAACCTGCCGAAGTTTCTGAAACTGTCAAAACCACTGAGCCTGTTGGTGTTGCGTCTGGTAATACCACCGAATCTGCTGGTACCAAGCCAGGTGGAACCACGGGATCTGCTGGTGCCAATCCAGGTGAAACCACCGAATCTGCTGGTGCCAAGCCAGGTGGAACCACCGAATCTGCTGGTGCCAAGCCAGTTGGAGCCACCGAATCTGCTGGTGCTAAGTCAGATGCAATCCCTGAACCTGTTAAAACCATTGAACCTTCAGGATCCACGGAACCTGCTGCGGCTGCCGAGCCTGCTAAAACCGCAGAACCCGCTGAAACCACAGAGTCTACGGCTGCCAGTGGTGTCGCGGCCGAGTCTGACGCCGTAGCTGCCCCCGAAGGCACCGCCGACGCCGACGACACTAACGCTGACAGCGACGGCGCTGACGGCGGTGGCGGCGACGCTGACGGCGACGGCGGCGGCGGTGGCTCGGACCAAGAGTTCGACCCGCGCAAGGCGCAGTTCCAGTACGGCAACTACAATCGCTACTACGGCTACCGGAACGGCGGAGGGCCGGACGCGCGGCTGGCCTGCCTGAAGCCGGAGTGGTTCCGGGGCCTGGACGTGCTCGACGTGGGGTGTAACATTGGCCACGTGACGCTGACAGTGGCCAGGGACTTCGCGCCGCGCCGCTGTGTCGGACTGGATATCGACAGCAGTCTGATCAAGGTGAGGGGGGAGGGGATGCCGTACGGCCAGGTCAAGAGTGGGACCTACTCGAGCGAAGGGTAGCCAGGTGTTCGCGTGGTTTGCCGAGATAGTATGTTCTGAAGCAGAGAGACAATGTGAGACGCTATGTGTGCGCTAAATTGAGGTTTCTTATTTGATGTCGAAATGCATTAGTCTAGTGAAGATCTGTAGTTATCGCTTAGTAGCCTCCAAGCTTCAGCTTGATAGGGCGTCAAAGTCGTATGTTTTGTGATCTTCTTCCTTGCCGAGCCCCTGGATCAGAGCTGTCGCTATCTAAGTGGGCTGCCGCTGCCCAATGGTGCCAGCTCATGGTATAATGCTGCGCTGCACGTGTATCTTCAGCATGGTGCTCCCATGTCTCCCTTCGGGACCGTTGTGACATACCCTTGCTCCCCTCCCCCAGATCGCGAGGAAGAACGTGAAACACTACCGGGAGCCACGGAAGGGCGAAGCGGCGACCGCTGACGGCACCGACACCAACGTCCCTGGTGCCACGAACTTTCCCGGCAACGTCTCATTTGTACACGTGAGTCGAGAGCACGGGAGGGGCTAGGATCACGTGGTAAGGCTGCTCTGTGACACCCAAGTCGGAGTTCAAACATCTTTATTGTGAGATATGGACTCGACGCCGGTTCATGCTAACCTTTGTTGGTGAGTCAGTATCCATTGATGATACTACTCAATTATGAATTCCAGAATGGTCAGGTGAGCCCTGCCTGTTTCCTGAAAATGAGTTCGATGAGAACGGGATTCCCAGGCCAAGTGGCCCTTTCTTTCCCGATCACCATTAAGTTCAAGTTCTAGTAAGTGAGTATATTTTTCCAGCTCGGTTAAATTAAATTCACTAAAAATGTCGAAGTAATCAGTCGCTTCGTAAGGAAGTCAAGTCTCCTAGTGCTCCTATTCGTCCGCGTTCTGTTCTGACCAGCGATTATTCGTCTCTGCTCTGCAGGCGAACTTCGTGCTGGAGTCTGACGCCCTGCTGGAGACGGTTCGTCCCGAGTTCGACTCGGTACTCTGCCTCAGCGTTACCAAGTGGGTGCACCTGAACTTCGGCGACGCCGGCATCCGTCGCTTCCTGCGCCGCGTCTACCTGTCTCTAAAGCCCGGCGGACGGCTGCTGCTGGAGCCGCAGCCCTGGAGCAGCTACCTCCGATACAAGAAACTCACGGTCAGTGGAGGGGATGGGAGCGGGTGAGTTTGGAAGGAGAGAGACATGCTAGGATCGATAAAGTCACGGTCAGTGTGGGTAAGTAGGGCTGTAGGAGGGAGAGAAGACGCGGAAAGACGGTCAAAGTGAGTGAAGAAGTAAATTAATTCCCGTGTATGAGCGAAGCAGCAAATTAATGATTGCATGAATCAATTCAATTATGTATTTATGTGCGTGTGCGATGAGTTTGTTGTGACTGTGCTGGTGGCTGTGCTGGTGGTGGTTGTGCTGGTGGTGGCTGTGCTGGTGGTGGCTGTGCTGGTGGTGGCTGTGCTGGTGGCTGTGCTGCTGGTGGCTGTGCTGGTGGGTAGCTGTGCTGACTTGGGTTGGGCTGGTGCTTTGCTGGTGGCTGTGCTCTGGTTGGTGGCTGTGCTGTGGTGGGCTTTGCTGGTGGACTCGTGCTGCGTCGGTAAGCTGTTGCTGCGGTGAGGCGGCTGTGGCTGGGGCTGTGCTGGTGGTGGGCTGTGCTGCGTGGTAGCTGTGCTGCTGGTGGCTGTGCTCGCTGGTGGCTGTGCTGTGGTGGCTGTGCTGGTGGCTGTTGCTGCTGGTGGCTGCTGCTGGTGGTGGCTGTGCGTGGCTGTGTGTGTGGCTGTGCTGGTGGTGCTGTGCTGGTGGTAGCTGCTTTGCCTGTGTGTGGCTGTGGCTGCTGTGATTGGCTGTGCTGGTGCGCTGGCTGTGCTGTGTTCGTGTGGTGGTGGCTGCTTGCTGCTGGTGGCTGTTGCGGTGGGGCGTGCTGTGGTGGGCTGTGCTTGGCGATGGCTGTGCTTGGCGGATGTGGCTGTGCTGGTGATGGCGCTGTGCTGGGGTAGCTGTGCTTGCTGGTGGCTGTTGCTGGCGATTGGCTGTTGCTGGTGGTAGCTGTGCTGAGGTGTGTGCTGTGCTGTGGTGGCTGTGCTGGGGCTGTGCTGGTGTGGCATGTGCTGGGTGGTGGCTGTGCTGGTGGTGGCTGTTGCTGGTGGTGGCTGTGCTGGTGGCTGTGCTGCTGGTGGCTGGCTGCTGGTGGCTGTGCTTGCTGTAGCTGTGCTTGCTGGTGGCTGTGCTGGTGGTGGCTTGCTGGTGGCTGTGCTGCTGGTGGCTGTGCTGGTGGGTGGCTGTGCTGCTGGCTTGCTGGTGGTGGCTGTTGCTGAGTGGTGGCTGCTGCTGGTGGTAGCTGTGCTGTGGGTGGCTGTGCTGGTGATGGCTGTGCTGGTGGTGGCTGTGCTGTGATGGCTGCTGCGGTGGTGGCTGTGCTGGTGGTGGCTGTGCTGGGTGGCTTGGCGGCGATGCTGTGCTGCATGGCTGTGCTGGTTGATGCTGTGCTGGTTGGTAGCTGTTGCTGCTGTGCTGTGCTGGCGATGGCTGTCTGCTGGTGGTAGCTGTGCTGGTGGTGGCTGTGCTGGTGGTGGCTGTTGCTGCTGCCGTGTCTGTGCTGCTGGTGGCTGTTGCTTGGTGGTGGCTGTGCTTGTGGTGGCTGTGCTGCTGGTGGCTTGTGCTCGTTGGTTGGCTGTTGCTCGGTGGTGGCTTGTGCTGGTGGTGGCTGTGCTGGTGGTGGCTGTGCTGGTGCGTGGCTGTGCTGGTGATGGCTGACTGGTGGTGGCTGTGCTGCTGCGTGCGCTGTGCTGGTGGTGGCTGTGCTGGGTTGGTTGGCTGTGCTTGGTTGGGTGGCCTGTGCTGGTGGTGGCTGTCTGGTGGTGGCTGTGCTGGTGGTGGCTGTGGCTGGTTGGTGGCTGTGCTGGTGGGTGGCTGTGCTTGGTTGGTGGCTGTTGTTGGTGGTGGCGTTGCTGGTGGTGGCTGTGCTGGGGGCTGTTGCTGGGGTGGGCTGTGCTGGTGGTGGCTGTGCTGGTGGTGGCTTGCTGGTGGGGCTGTGCTGGTGGTGGCTGTGCTGGTGGCTGTGCTGTGCTGTGCTGTGCTGTGCTGTGCTGTGCTGTGCTGTGCTGTGCTGTGCTGTGCTGTGCTGTGGCTGTGCTGTGGCTGTGCTGTGGCTGTGCTGTGGCTGTGCTGTGGCTGTGCTGGTGGCTGTGCTGGTGGCTGTGCTGGTGGCTGTGCTGGTGGCTGTGCTGGTGGCTGTGCTCGGGTGGGGCTTGTGCTGGTGGTGGCTGTGCTGGTGGTGGTTGTGCTCGGTGGTGGCTGTGCTGGTGGTGGCTGTGACTGGTGGTGTTGTGCTGGTGTGCTGTCGCTTGGTGTGTGGCTGTTTGCTGGTGGTGGCTTGCTGGCGGTGGCTGTGCTGGTTGGTGGCTGTGCTGGTGGTGGCTGTGCTGTGGTGCTGTGCTGTGGTTAGCTGCTGCTGGTGGGTGGCTGTGCTGGTGGTGGCTGTGCTCGGTGATGGCTGGTGCTTGGTGGTGGCTGTGCTGCTGTTGGCTGTGCTGCTAGGTGGCTGTGCTTGGTGGTGGCTGTGCTGTGGTTGGCTGTGCTGGCCTGGTGGCTGTGGCTTGCTGGTGCTGTGGCTGGTGGTGGCTGGTGCTGGTGGTGCTGTGCTTGGTGGTGGCTGTTGCTTCGTGGTGGGCTGTTGCTGGTGGTGGCTTGTGCTGGTGGGTGGCTGCTTGCTGGTGTGGCTGTGCTGCGTGGTGGCTGTGCTGGCGGTTGGTGGCCTGTGCTGGTGGGCTGTGCTGGTGGTGGCTTGTGCTGCGTGGTGTGCTGTGCTGGTGGTGGGCTGTGCTGGTTGGTGGCTTGTGCTGTTGGTAGCTGTGCTGGTTGGTGGCTGTGCTGGTGGCTGTGCTGGTGGCTGTGCTTGTGGTGGCTGTGCTGGTGGTGGCTGTGCTGTGGTGGCTGTGCTGGTGTGGCTGTGCTGGTGGTTGGCTGTGCTGGTGGTGGCTGTGCTGGTGGCTGGCTGGGTGGTTGGCGTGCTGGTGATGCTGTGCTGGTGGTGGCTGTTGCTGGTGGGTAGCTGTGCTTGGTGGTGGCTGCTGCTGGTGGCTGTGCCTGCTGGTGGCTGTGCTGCTGGATTGGCTGTGTAGGCTGTCGGGCTGTTAGCTGGTGTGTGGCTGTACTGGTGTTGGTTCTGTGGTTCTGTGGTGACTGCACTGTATTGTGATTGGTGTTGGTGTTGATGTTGTGGCTCTGTGATTGGTAACCGTGATCTCCCTGTCCGCAGCCTCAGATCTCGGAGACGTTCGGCAAGCTGTGGCTGCGGCCGCGTCAGTTCCCGCAGCTGCTGGAGGAGATGGGCTTCCTGCCGTGCCAACTGGTCGGCCAGCAGGATCACACCGCCGCCGGCTTCAACCGGCAGCTGCAGCTGTTCGTCAAGGTACCGCCGGAGGGCTGGGGTCGTTCTGATGTGTGGGGCAGAACCATGGGAGTGACGATGCATTAGGCTAGGGACTGTTACCACGCGATTGGGAATGGATACCGGTCACGTAGAATTATTTGGTATGGTGTGGGAATTTTATTATATGATCAGCTGCACGAATAGTCACTTTCGATGAGTTACGATAGGGTGCAATTTACTGTGCATCAATTACTCCTGTGGGCTACGAGTAATTGTCAAACAATTGTGAAGTCCTCAATTATTATGTATCGTCTTAGATCCAACAGTTGATTATTTGGTCAATTCATGGATAATGCATGTTGGGTATTTTGCACAATCGGCATTGTAGGCAGGGCGCTTACAGTTGCCTGATTGTGTTCCAGCCTGGAGGGAGTCAGTCAAGCCCCGATAAAGCAACTGTGCCCGATCCGCCGACGGCTCTCCCGACCAACGGCTGCGAACAGTACCACCGTCCCCACGGTGGCGGATACAGCTTACAGAGCCGGTGACAAGCAACGGGAGGCGGTACATCGACGGAGGCGGGGGGGTTGACAGCTACGAAGGCGGTGACCAGCAACGGAAGGCGGTGACAGCACGGAGGCGGTTGACCAGCGGACGGAGGCGGTGACAGCGACGGAGGCGGTGACAGCGGACGGAGCGGTGACAGCGACGGAGGCGGTTGACAGCTACGAAGGCGGTGACAGCAACGGAGGGGTGGACAGCAAGCGAAGGGGCGTGACAGCGACGGGAGGCGGTGCACAGCTAGGCCGCGGGACAGCTACGAAGCTGGACAGGGTGACGGCAATCAAGGCGTTGGCAGCGATGGAGGGTTGGTGACAGCAACGGGAGGCGGTTGAACAGGGCCGAAGGCCTATTGGGTGACAGCCAACGGTAGGCGGGTGAACAGCGACCGGATTGCCGGTTACAGGGACGAAGGCAGTGACAGCAAACGGAGGCGGTTGACAGCGGACGAAGGCGGTGACAGCGACGGAGGGCGGTGACAGCGACGGAGCCTCGGGTGACAGCGACGGAGGCGGTGACAGCGACGGAGGCGGTGACAGCGACGGAGGCGGTGACAGCTACGAAGGCGGTGGCAGCTACGAAGGCGGTGACAGCGACGAAGGCGGCGACAGAAACGGAGGCGGTGACAGCGACGGAGGCGGTGACAGGGACGAAGGCGGTGACAGCGACGGAGGCGAAGGTTACAACGACGGAGGTGGAGGCGAAGGTGGCGAAGAAGGCGGAGGTGACAGCGAAGAAGGCGGAGGTGACAGCGAAGAAGGCGGAGGTTACAGCAACGGTGGCGGATGTGAAGGCGGAGGTGACTGCGACGGTGGCGGATGTGAAGGCGAAGAAGGCGGAGGCGGCGGCGTCGGGCCCGCCAGATGAAGGCGCAGGGACGGAACAGGGCGGGGTCAGAACCCGCGCCGGACTGCGGAGTTCGCGAAGGTCACTCTAGCGTGGTACAGTGAGGCGAAGTGAAGTGAGTTAGGAGACCCGCCGAGGGACGGTCAACTGAGAAAGGCAGCTGTGACTCGGGAGGTACCCCGGCAGCGGTGGTCAACAGTGCAGGAAGACGCCAGCGAGAAGCACACAGGCGGCGTGGTTTCGGCCGTTTGAAACTCAGGAAACTGACGCAGCCGAAGAGAGGGTGCACCACTGCCGGGCGGGTGAAGGCGGAGATCTTCGAGCCGTGACCAGTCTGGAAGGTCGTCTGGCTGACCCAGACAGCAGGACTGGTTCGGCGAGTATCCACAGCTTCGGGGTGCTAGGACTGGGACAGGGACAGGGCGGGGCAGCTGAACTTTCAGGGGTCTCTGTGGCCGGCGACGGCACGGTCAGATGGGGCCAGAGGACGGTCTCCGTGGCCGCGACGGCAGGTCAGATGGGGCCAGAGGTGTCTCTGTTGGCCCGACGGCATGGTCAGTATGGCGGCCAGAAGGAGGTCTCCTGTTGGCCGCGACTTGGAGCTTCAGATGGCCCAGATTGAGGTCTCCGTCCTCCGTGGCCGCGATGGGAGGTCAGGATGGGACCAGAGGAGGTCTCTGTGGCCGCGACTGGAGGTCAGATGGGGCCAGAGGAGGTGTCTGTGGCCGCGACGCGAGGTCAGACGGGGCCAAACAGCTGCTGTCCGGACGAAGGTACGAATGTCTTGTTTCGTCTTCAACCGTGATGAGATGCAAGGCCGACCGGAGGCGGCACAATGACAAACACTCACTTCGTCTTGTTCAAATGTCCGAATTCCATGTCACCAGGCACATCGATCTGAAGTTGTCGATCTCGTGGCCTGAGAACAAGTCATGCCCGTTCGCCATTTTTTGTTTTTATGTTGTAAGTAATATACTGACAACAAAATTGTGTGACTTGTTCTCGTTCGGTCTGTTTCGAGTCGTGCGCGATTCGGACTAGCCTAATTTTGCCGGGTCACATGTCATTGTCGTAAGCACGTCATCACTGTGTCTTGTGGTGGACACTGTTAATGCGCATACGATCACTTTTTGAGAACATATCTTGCACGCAAGACGGCGCTCGTTGAATGGATATTAAGCTAAGTTTTGTCCCTTCAAGTAAGGTCTGTGAAGTCAAAACGTGATGCGAGTTTTTTGGTTAATAAAGCACTACCGCCGTTCCTTCTAGACCAGGCATTTTACATCCACAATCGCCAACCGTAACCACAAACCCGGGTTTTTCTCCATGCTGTAGACATCCGAAAGACACACTCCAGTGAAAAATTTATTCATGATTGACGTCTACGTCCACAATATCTTACGAGCAAGCTGTTTGTGTGGGTACAGCGCCGCTCAGCTGCGGCGGCCGAGGGACGTTAGGACACAAAGCACTCGGTCCGGTTATGCCGGCCCGCTCGTCGCGC